>JAANYP010000847.1:0-106856 GCA_020465985.1 Centrapalus pauciflorus | reverse complement strand
CATTGTCTTCTTGAGAGACAAGTGCTGTTGATGAGGAAGCTTGGATGGGCTGTGAAGTCCTTGATGGCTATTGACCTTGAGATCTACATTCTCTGGCAAAGTGACCAAGCTTATGGCATTTATAGCATTCCACTTTTGATTTATCAAAAGATGGTTTGCCTTCTGTTTTGGCTTGAAAGTTGGTCCTACCAGTTCTTTTCAGAAATCTTTTGGCTCTCATGGTCAGCATTGCATGTTGCCACTTTAAATCCATCTCTTCATGATCATCTGGATGAATTTGTTCCAAGTCTTCAACATTTAGAGCAAATAATCCATCATTGGCAACAAAAGCCTCATAGTGAGTTTCAGCAGAATTGCCATCACCACCTGAAAAAGAATCACAGTTATTAGATTTTTCAGAAGACAGAAGAGCAGTGTTGTGATTATAAGAAAAGGATTTCTTTTTAGCATCAATCTCAGTCTCAAACACTCTTAAACTGTTATACAGATCATCCAATTCTATCTCATCAAGTGTGTCTTTTGTTCTCCACTGTGCAGCATAGACTGTCCATTCTTCTCCAAGAGATCTGAGAAACTTTCTGTTGACTTCATCTTGATCCAGATTGACCTTTGCACTTTCCAGTTCACTTATCAGTTTGTTGAACCTGTCAAAGATTTGAGTGAGGTTTTCATTCTTGCCACCAGAAAAGTTTTCATACTGCTGTTTCAAGAGGTCTTTTTGATTTCTTTTGGTACTTGCATTACCAGCAAACCTCTTCTCTAAGGCATTCCAAAGAGAGTGAGCAGTATAAAACTTTTTGAACTGATGTTGATAAGCATTAGGAATGGCTATTTGTAATAGTGTGAGTGCTTTCACTTCATTCATTCTAGCCTTCCTTTCAAGTACAGTTTTTGGAGGAGTTTTGACTGGTTTTCCCTCAGCATCAAGTTCTGGATCAACTACAGGAGGGAATTCAACAGCTTCCCATATGGCATAATCAATGAATTGAATATGCTGTTGAATCCTGAGTTTCCACATCTCAAACTCAGTGGGCTTGAGCATAGGCACTTTGAGTCCTTGCCCAGATCCACTGCTGCTATTTTCAAATTCCATTGTAAAAGATATAAAAATTTTGAAGAAAGTTTTCGACTTTGAAAAACAAAGAACGACCTGTGGCTCTGATACCACTTGACAGGATCTAAAACTGAATAACCAAGATTAACTGATTTGAAATTTATCAGAGTATAAATCAATAATCTTGCTTTGAATCAAAGTTTAATTAAGAAGTTTGCGGAATAACACTTAATTATTTTAACAAAAACTTTCAGAACCAATGAAGCATAAAACATAAGAAGTAATCAAGATTGTTTGTATTGCTGAATTCAATGATTACAATCACCTCTAATCTGTTTGATTAGACGAAGAACACAGACTGTTCTTAGGGTTTTACAACCTTAGAGGCTTAAGAAAACTTAAACAATAAAGCAATTACAGACTCAAAAATACGCAGAAAACTTCTCTAAACTTCTATACAATATTCTGTCTATTTATATTGCTTTTTGGACTTGTTTCCTTGAAGGACTATGACTTCTCTGATAGTAGATATGCTGGAATCTTCGTGTAGATATCTTTCCTGAAAATCAGCACTTTCTGTTTATGAAACTGTTGAGCAGCTTGAATGTCTTGACAGCATGAACTGAGCAGCTTGAGTTGTTTTGCTCTGGCAGCTTGAACTTTTACACTGGCAGCTCGAGTTTCTTCAACTAGCAGCATGAACTTTGTATTTACATGAAAAATCTACTAACAGTCTGAGAAGTCTAACTAACAGCTTGAATGTACTTAAACTATTTCCCAACACTGTGGTTCTTTTTAGTGAGAGAAGGAGAGAGAGACGGGACAGAGTAGAGAGAGGAAGTAATTTGTGAAAATGAATGGGTTTTCCCCTTTTTATTTGATATTTTGGCACATTTGCACATTATACCCTTCAACTTTGTATTTTCTCTTCTACACCGATTTTAAGTCGGTTTATAATGATTATGCTTGTTCAAAAGACAACCATGAGGATTTCTTCTCATTGTTTCTCATATTTAAAATTGTGAACGAAACTAAAATAATAATTTCATTAATGCATTAAATTGAGTCTTAAATTGTAAATTACACTTAAAATTAGGGATGTTACATCGGACATCCGAATTTTCGGATAGTGAATTTTGCTATCCGAATACGAATCCGAATCCGAAATTTCATATTTTTTTAACTTTTTTTAAAAAATTAAATCAAATATTTAAATATCTAAAATACAAATTCATATACCCAAATACATATTAAAGATAAATATATCATAAACCAAGTTTATCCGGAGTTACTTTTACTCAAAACGACTAAAAAACGATTATAAAAACAAAAATATATTAAATATTAGTTAATAAATCTATAATATCAAGATAAAACTAAAAAATATACATTAAAGTAATAATAAACACTCAATATTATGTAAATAATCAATCTTAAGTATATAAAAAAATTTAAAAAATATTTTTCTTTTTGATTTTCGGATATCGGATTATCCGAATATCCGAAAATCTTGAGTTTTAGTATCCCAATCCGAAATCTCGAATATCCAATTTTCGGATATCCGGAAATTTCAGATTTTCGGATTTTTATTTCGGTTCGGATTTTTATGCGCCACCGACGATGCCCTCCGATGGTATCCTTGCCCTTATATCAACCTCGTCAAACTTCTCACTCTCAATCTGATATCTCAGCTTTGCCCTAATCGCTCCCTTCATTCTCTATGACCCACGATCGTTGCGGCTACATATCGTCTCCCTGCCATTGTCGACCAGTGACCGTTGCTCCGTCCTTCTCCAAGTCTCCGGTTTCCATTGATCTTTCCTTCTCCGAGTCTCCGGTGGCCATTGCTCTTTCCCTCTCCAAGTCTCTGGTGACTAGCGCCTCCCATTCTCAGGTACGGGTTACGATTTGCAAGTTAGAAGTTTGAAAATTTTGCTCTGAAGGAGTAGTAAACTAATGGTCTTTGGTGTCCAATATGTGTTTAACATGGGTGTGCACCCGAGCAAAGAAAGTAAGGACTTCAGACTTGACTATGGAACCTGAGAGCTCTGAGTGATATGTACTGGTCTAGTTACCGTTTAGAATTTGAAACCTAACCGTAAGCCTCATTGAAACCTTGATTAGGATTTTGTAGTTTGAAAATCATGAATTGTAAAACTATCATGTTAACTTTAAAAAGAAAATATTCTTGAAAACCCATTCTGGTTTTGGTTCTAGACTAGACTAAACTAAACTAATTGAAAATGTCATGAATTGAATTGCCATAAACTAATAACCGGACAGACCAATCTAGACTAGACTAAACTAATTGAAAATGTCATGAACCGAATTTCCATGGACTAATAACCGGACAGACCAATCTAGACTAGACTAAACTAATTAAAACAAATTTCCATCAACTAAGAATCAGACAGACCAAATATACATAACAAGTATTGATCTGGTTTCTGGTTAATCTGGCCCATGGGTTATATCAGAATTACGATCACATGTTTGAGATCCTATAAAATATGTGTTCAAGCCTCAAGGTCATATAATCCTAAGAGGGTGTTTGGTTTTGCATTATGAACGAGATCATTAGCTTATTATGTTACAATAACGCAAATAATTGGTTTAAAGTGTTTGGATTTCATACGTTAATAAGTGATTATTTGCGTTTAGAATTAATCCTACCACGCTTTTTCATAAGTTAAATATTTAGCTTATTTGCTTAATAAGTGATTATTTGGTCATTTACAAATTAAAACGCAAATTCAAACACTTTAAAAACCGATTATTTGATAATTATGATAGCAAACAGCAGAAGCTAAACCAAACACTACATCTTCGGCAGCACTTTTTGTTACAACTATTATCTGATTATTAGTTTTCAAAACGCTACAACACTTTTTCAAACGCAAATCCAAACACCCTCTAAGCCTAGTTGAGTAGTGGTAGGTGTGTATGTAAGTTAGGCTGTGTTTTTGCCCATACAACGCCATTAACCATGTGCGTGATGTTGCATTGAGGCAAATATGAACTATCCTTTTATACCAATAAATGTGTCAATTATAAAATATGGTTTGGCTCAATGTTGTAGAAATCGCTAGGTAGTAGTTTGTCGGCTGACTGGGGACTAAGGAGTAGTCGGCCTAGTCGGAGAGTAGTTGGATTGGGATTTTTTATATGTAACTTTTAGAATTATACATACAACATATTTATATATACTTAAATATAAATATAAATAATCATAACATCCTAAAATATGTTTTATAAGACAACCATATTTGTTAAAAGTTTCAAATGGACATACTTCAAAGTTCAAATATAGAATTCTGGTTTATTAATATTATAAATAGAATATTTGATGGATGCTCCCTAATCTTCTTGACCATATAGGTCAATGATTTGTACTCTATCTGACTCGTATTCAACTTCTCCTCTTCTACTTCCTCGTCACTCTCCGACTCGAATTCTTCATCAAAAGGTTCTCTTGATCTCGCACTTCTTGGAGGTGCTAAATATTCTTCTGCACATGTGGCTTGACCAACCGTCTCTCAAGTTAGTCGCGACTCAACTTCATCATCCTCAACAATCCAATCTTGAGCCTCACGTGCATCTTTCGCCATAAGCACCTCAACACCTCTCGCCTTTCTTTTTTTGTTTTTCTCCATCAAGTTTGCATTGAATTGAACATAGACAAGATTGTTCAATTTTGATGCCTCTAATCTATATCTGTTTTTTGTATGCACCTACAAAGTTATAATTAAGCAACAAAAATTTCAAGAAAACATGCGAATATACGATATGTATTTAATAAATTACTTACTATTTAAAGTTTAAAGTAACTAACTCCTTCAAACGTGCTCCAATTTCTTTCACATCCCGACGAACTAGTAGTGAAAGAAAGTAATCTTATAAAAACATTTCTCAATTTGAGGAGTCGAGCCACCATATGCCACCCACCAATTTGCTACAATAAATAAATGAAACAAAAATACTATGAAATTTATAAAATTAAAAATATATGAAATATACAATACATTACCCAGATCAAAGTTTCCATCGTTCACCTCACATCCTTTGATCACATATAGCCAATCAATTTTTCCTAGTTTGCCTTTGTACATCGGCAACTCTATAGTCAAGATTTGGTTTTGCATCACATAGTCTCACGGAAATAAAGCACCAATAACATCAACAAGCGCATCATTGGCAACGTCTAAATTGTTGTAACAATAAATGGGTTTAAAAGATAGCCACTATATGTAGGTTCGTGTCAACCCTATTCATCTTTGCTTCAATGATATCTATAACGGGTTCATATGCCTTTTTGTTATTGCTCAAAGCCTCCATGACGTCTTTTTTTGCCTTTTGAAGCTCACTATATATAAAAACCCATTGAAGGCTTCCAATCCGCATCAACCATTCGAAGAGCTTTCACTAATGGTGCAAAAACTTTTAATCATAAAGTAACACCAGACCAAAATAAGGGACTTACAACTGTGGCATAAACGGTTTTGCCTTTCATTGTGTTGGAGAAATTAGATTTGTCTCATTCATCACTTGAAAACATTTGCCTAAGTTGAGTCTTTTACTCGACCAAACTTTGTGAAGTGAGAAAGGACGAGGCAAATCTCGTAACTCCTGGTCTTACAATTTCTCTTTTCTTTAATGTCTCATCAAAGCCAAGGTTTTGTGATGAGCATAAATAAACACGGTGAGCTTCTTTGCTTGGTCAAGAGTTTTTTCTTGAACCTTGTTAGATCACCAATGGCTTCAAGAATAAATACATATGTTAAAACAACTTATATAGTTATATAAGTAAAGTAACAAACGCAAAAAAAAAACAATAAATAATAAATAATTATATAACCGTTAAGGTTAATACCTTCAAGCATAAGATTAATGGTATGAGTAGCACATGATGTCCAAAAAATTGTTGGTCTATTCTCTTTCAACAATTTTGCCGCTCCCATATTATTGGATGCATTGTCGGTCACAACTTGAACAATATTTTCCGGACCAACTTGTTCAATACATTTATTCACATATTGAAATATGTGCTCATTTGTGTGAGCTTCATCGGGAATTCTTTGGAAGACAAAAAAGGTCCCTAATTTTGAATTCACACATAAATTCATGATGTGTCTTCTCTTTCTATCAGACCATGCATCAGTCATTATGGAACATCCAATTGACTTCCACTGATCTTCAAATCTTTTCAACGAATTCTTTGTTTTTTCAACCTCCCTTTTTAAGAAAGTATCTCCCATTTCATATCGGGTTGGGGGTGGAAGCATGTGTCCAAATTGACCGACCGTCTTTAGTAACATCTTAAAGCTATCAATTTCAAGGCATGAAATGGAACTGCACATTCATATGCCCACCTACATATACACATATATATATATATACATACATATATATATATATATATATATATATATATATATATATATATATATATTCTTTCGCATGCCTTATTTTTTCTTTTCGAATAGCATTAGAAAGATCCTCTTGTTTGCTCTTTCCTTTATTCAGAAAATCTAATCATTGGACCAAATTCTTTAGGTTGCTTCAAATAGGGGTGTAAATGAGTCAAACTACTCGTGAGCTACTCGAGCTCGACTCGTAAAAAACTCGAGTTAAACGAGCTCGAGTCGAGCTCGAGCGCGAGCTTTACATATCGAGCTCGCGAGCCTAAAGGAGCTTAAACGAGCCTATATATAAATATATTTTAAATTAATAAATATATAATATATATTGAATAAATAAAAATAGAAAGTTGTATATAATATATAAAAGATTATATAAATATTAATTAAAAAATTAAAATATATAATAAACGAGTCGAGCCCGAGCTTGGAAAACTATTCACGAGCCAAGCTCGAGCTTTACATACAGAGCTCGAATCGAGCCGGGCTCGAGCCTTGTACTTTTAAACGAGCCAAGCTTGAGCTCGGTTTGGCTCGTTTACACCCCTAGCTTCAAGGTTCCAAAAGACTCTTCGAATTCATCAATGTCATTTGGATTTGGATCATTACTACCAAGCTTTACTTCTGATCTTAAACTTGCTAGTCATCTTGTTTACCTTTCTTTTTGCCTTTGGCTTCAATAATTGTATTTTGACACTTAATTTATTCTTCTTTTGTAACTTTCTTACATGAAGCAACATTTCCCGCGATTTGAGCAAGGTGTTGTTTCAATTTTTAAATTCCCCCGACATAATTTTATCACATAAGATACATTTAATTTTATCCATTTTGTTAGGATCGACCAAGAGTCCTAGACTCCATATTGCCACCCGACATCCCTCATTTTCTCTTAAGTTCTTGTGCTTGTGATTGAGCGGTAGATTCTATAGATGAGATTGGTTCCATTACAAAAGCTTATGCTTATCTTGCAACAAAATCATAAACATAAAGAATCAAGACTACTTCTACTACTAATAAAGTAATTAACCAAGTATAAACCAAATTACCAAATATGAATATTCAAGAATGATGTGTTCAAGACTACTACTAAATAAGTATGAACCTAATTGTAAGCAAGTATACACTACTAACTAAGTAATAAACTAAGTTTGTAATTAATACACAATATAACTTTATAGAAACCAACAAATCAAACATGTGTTAAGCTGTTGGCTACTTGGCTGTGTTGCACAACTTCACAACCAAGAGTCAAAGACAGAAGATAAGAGGAGCGGCTGAGACAGCAACAAAGCTGCGAATATCAGTATGCCAAACGGAGGGATAAATATGGCGATGAGAGAGAAACGGTCAGGAGAGAGAGATGACCAGGAGAGAGAGGTCGACCAAGCAGAGAGCTAGAGAGGCAAAGAGACAGGCAAGCAAGACGAGGAGCGACGCTGGTGAGGAATGAAACCTTAATCTGCCTTTTATTATCTTTTATTATTAATATTTTTAAGAAGTTGACTTCTTGACTCGCCTAGCACTGCCTATACCCATTCTGCCTAAACCAGGCCGATCATAGGCAAATCGTATTGCTACTCCCCCGATCAGGGCCTAGTAGGCTACCTAGGCCGATTTTTACAACACTGATTTGGCTTTTTGAAAAAGAACATCATTATTCTGGAATTGAGAATGCTTATTATTATACTTTTGTAGTCTACTCTTCTTGGTATACTGTTGAGAATTAGGAGAAATTAGTTAGAGAATCTAAAGAGAGAGAATTAGAAAATAGTAGGCTGAAATCTTTATTGAATGAACTGAATTACAAAATGGAAGTCAGCCTCCTTATTTATAGGCTATGGTACTGAAAACATGCTAACTACCTGATTACTATTATTAAAGTCACAACTAACAAAATCTCCACCTTGACTTTAATTCTAGTAAAGTAATAACAGAAAATTCTACTTCCATCTATCTATGTTTAGTAGATCTAAACAGTGTCTAAATTTGTTTAATGAAACTGGTTTAGTTAGTGCATCCGGTGTCTTCACCTTCTTCACTTTAACTCTTCTTTCCGAACGTATAAAGTGGTAACGAACATCTATATGCTTCGTTCTCTCGTGATGCACTTGGTCTTTGGCAAGACAAATTGCACTTAGGCTGTCACAAAACACCACAGCCTGATCTTGATGAAAACCAAGATCTACAAGCAAACCTTTCAGCCAAATACCCTCCTTTGCAGCCTCCGTAAGTGCCATATATTCAGCCTCTGTTGTGGACAAAGCAACCGGCGGCTGTAAAGTAGCTTTCGAGCTCACTAAGGCACTTCCAACGGTGAAAACATACACTGTTAATGACCTTCTAGTGTCAAGGTCAGCTGCATAATCCGAATCTGAATATTCAACAACAAAACACTCCTCATTTCCTCCATAAATGAGGCCTACATGTGATGTCCCTTTGAGATATCGGAATATACGTTTCACGGCAACCCAATGTTCCTTTCCCGGACAAGCCATATAGCGAGAAACAACGCTGATCGCATGTGCTATGTCATGTCTAGTGCAGACCATGACATACATAAGGCTTCCCACAGCACTAGAGTAGGGTACTTTACTCATAAACTCTACCTCAGCCTCCATTTGAGGTGCTAAAGTTGTCGATAATCTGAAATTAGCCGATGAAGGAGTGCTCAATGGCTTTGCCGAAGCCATTCCAAAGCGAGAAAGTATCTTAGAGAGCTAACTTTTCTGTGATAAGAATAGTTCCCCCTTCGATCTATCTCGAATGATCTCCATTCCAAGTATCTTTTGAGCAGCCCCCAAGTCCTTCATATCAAACTCAGAATTAAGAAGGTCTTTTAACCTCTGAATTTCAACCTTATCTCTTGCAGCCACCAACATATCATCCACATAAAGTAGCAAATACACCCGAGAACCATCAGCTACTTTCTTATGATAAATGCAGCAATCATAGGGACTTCGATAAAACGCATGGCTCACCATAAAACCATCAAATCGCTTATACCACTGCCTCGGAGATTGCTTTAATTCCGTAAAGCAATTTCTTGAGTTTACACACATAATCTTCTTTCCCTTGAACCACAAAACCCTCCGGTTGATTCATACAAATTTCTTCTTCAAGATCTCCGTGCAAAAACGCTGTTTTTACGTCCAACTGTTCCAGCTCCAGATTTTGTTGTGCTACAAGTACTAAAAGCACTCTAATGGACGTATGGCGCACTACGGGTGAGAAAAACTCATTATAATCAACTCCCTACTCTTGGCTATAACCTCTAGCCACCAAACGGGCCTTGTATCTTACACTTTCAGCACCGGACAACCGTGTTTTTTGCTTAAAAATCCACTTACAGCTCACAACCCTTCTGTGAGGTAACTTGACAAGCTCCCAAGTTCTATTCTTGTGAAGGGACTCCGTCTCTTCACCCATGGCACCCATCCATACATCTGCCTCCTTGGTTGTAGTTGCCTCTTTGTAAGTAGATGGCTCAAAGAATTCGATTTCTTCAGCAACTTGCAAAGCATAGGCCACCACGTCATCAAAACCATAACGAATAGGCCTTCCAACTTGTCTTCGAGGCTTATATAACGCTATAGAACGATACTCTATAGGCTGCTCCACTTCTTCATTCATTAAGTACTCATTTTGGGATGTGCTACTGGGCTGTCCAGCAGTGTTCTCACCTTCATCAGAATCAATCAGATCATACTCCACGTGTTCGGGGACACTCTTCTCTTGAACACTAGGAGTAGATGAATGTCGCATGCTACACAACATTGACTCTTCATCAAACACTACGTCACGACTGAGAACTACCTTTCTTTCAAGTGACCAGATTCTATAGCCCTTAACTCCAGCCCCGTATCCCATAAACAGCCCCTTTTTCGATCTTGGTTCCAACTTCCATTCACTAACATGGTAGTATGACGGACAACCAAACACTCTTAAGCTCGTATAAACAGTCGGCTTACCGGACCACACCTTGATAGGAGTTTTACAACCAATTGCCGTTGCCGGAGTTCTATTAACCAACTAGCAAACCGTGTTCAACGCTTCTTCCCAAAAACCTTTGGTCAGCCTTGCATTTGACAGCACACATCTAACTCTTTCAAGCAGCGTTCTATTCATCCTCTCGGCCACTCCATTTTGTTGTGGAGTGTGCCTAACCGTTCGGTGTCTTGCAATGCCTTCATCCTTGCAAAACCGATCAAATTCTTTCGAACAAACCTCCAGTCCGTTGTCAGTTCGCAGCCTCTTAATCTTCTTCACAACCTGATTTTCAATGAGAACTTTCCAATCTTTGAACTTCTCAAATGATTCACTCTTATGCTTCATGATGAACACCCAAGTCATCCTAGAGTAATCGTCTATAATCGATAGGAAATACCGGCCACCACCAAGTGAAGGAACTTGCGAAGGACCCGAACAATCAGCATGTAGGTATTCTAAAGAAGACTTGGTTGTATGGACAACTTTTGAAAAACTCACTCTCCTTTGTTTTCCAAAGATACAATGCTCACAAAAGCCCAACTCAGCAACTTTGTGACCTCCAAGCAGCCCCTGTTTGCTAAGAATTAGCATACCTTTCTCACTAACATGTCCCAGCCTCATATGCCATAAACATGTCAAATCTGACTCGTTTTTATCAGATTTGAGGGCCGCTGCTGACCCAACAACCGTATTACCTTCAAGCACGTACAAGGAACTCTTCTTGACTCCTTTCATGACCACCAACGCACCTTTAGTGACCCGAATAACCCCCCTGCATCACAGCTGTACTTGAATCCTTTCGAGTCCAAAACTCCCATGGAAATCAAGTTCCTTTTCAAATCTGGCACGTGAGGAACATCGGCCAAAGTTCTCACCATGCCATCATGCATTTTGATACTAACCGACCCAATTCCAGCAACCTTACATGGCGTGTTATTACCCATCAAAACACTTCCAGTTGCAACCTTTTCGTAAGTATCAAACCAATCCTTATTCGGTGTCATGTGAAGAACACCCGGAGTCAAGAATCCACTCATTATGCTGATTTTGACAATCAGCCACAGAAAGTACCAAATCAGCCTCCGAACCCGAATCATCTTTTGCAACAGCAGCGGAAGACCTCTCGTTACGTTTCGGACACTCATTCTTCCAATGTCTGGTGTCACCACACTTGTGACAAACGTCTTTCGGGTTAGCTTTCGATCCTCGGCCCCTCGATTTTGATCGACCCCTTCCTTTCCACTTGCCTTTTCTTTGCTCTCGGCCTCTTTCTCTTCCTTGATCTCTATCCCCATTCACCACCGAAAGCCAACTGATTGGCTTTCGGTTCCATTTCCGGAAGCTTTATGGCGCAACTCTCTCGAATGCAAACTTGATCTAACTTCTTCCAATGTTATTATGTCTCTCCCAACAACAAACGAGTTAACAACATTCTCATACGACGGTGGCAATGAAACCAATAAGATGAGGGCAGCATCTTCATATTCGATCTTGACCTCCACGTTCTTTAAATCCATAAGAATGGAAATCAAATCGTCAAGATGCTCCTTCAATGACATCCCCTCCTTCATTCGTAATGAAAATAACCGTTGCTTTAACAACAACTTGTTCGTTAAAGACTTAGTCATGTACAATGACTCTAGTTTCACCCACAATCCAGCCGCATTTTCTTCATCAGGAACTTCGTATAGGACCTCGTCCGACAGAGACAACAAAATTGTTGAATGAGCCTTCTCATCTTGCTGATTGAAGTCATTTTGGTTCATTGTTTCTGGTCTTGGACCAGCCAGTGAGGTCCACATTCCATCACGCTTCAGCAACGCTCTCATTTTGAGACGCCACAGGCTGAAATTGTTCTTCCCAGTAAACTTCTCAATCGTCACAAGTTGTGGAGCCATTTTCAGTTGGAACTAAAAATCAAGAACAGATTTCTTGAAATCAAGAACACTCCAAGAAAATTTTGAACGGGATTAGCTTCTAGAAATCGATCAGTTCTGGAATAATTGATTGCCAAGATCAGATTGCAAACAGGGGCTGCAAGGATGAATCGATCACCAACTTGGTCGATTGAAGAACTCAATTCCCAGAACTGATTGCAGACATCCGATCACCCAAAAATAGATCAATCACCCGAATCGATACCCAATAATCGATTTTCCAGAAATCTATAGCCCCATCATGATCGCCAAAATTATTTGATTGCCCAGACTTGTTCACCGACTGGGCAGTTAATTGCGTCGCTATAGCGGTTAGCGGTCCTTGAAAAAATAGCGGTCCTAAATAGCGGTACTAAATAGCGGTTCCGCGAATAGCGGCGCTATTTACCACTATTTGCCGCTATTTACCGCTATTTACGACCGCTATTTACCGCTATTTGGAGGAGCAGTCCAGATCGATCATTCTTTAAGCTATATTTTGTTAAATCTTTAATACTTTGTTAATTAATACTTTATAAAGAAATGATATATCTTGTTTATCTTTGTTTGTTTAATGTGTTATTCGATTCTATGACCTTTATGATTTTAGTTCTTTATGACTATTGTTCTTTATGTTTATTATGTTCTTTAGGATTTTAGTTCTTCATATTATGTTCTTTATGTTTATGATTATGATTATATATATATATATATATATATATATATATATATATATATATATATATATAATATACCGCTATATCACCGATATATCACCGCAATAACCGCGATAGCAGATAGCGGTGTTGACCGCTATTGGACCGCGACACGCTATTAACTGCATAGTTCACCGACTTCAATTGCTAACAGTGACGCCTTCGTTGAGCACCCTTCGTCAATTTTATTTCTGAAATTAACCATGAAAACTTCAATTTCACACGCTGATTGCAAGATTCAAGAGACTCCTCCTTGAATCGGCTTCAAGATTGGCAAACCGATTGCCAAGATTGCAATCAGCGATCGCGATTCCAAATTGCAGAAGGTAGAAAAAGTTGCAGAATCAAATTGATTTTCTTGATCCACTTTTGGGTCAAGATCGATTTCCAGAAGTAGATTAAGGGAAGAGACTCAGAGAGGTTTAAATCAACCTGTCTCTGATACCAATTTGTTGAGAATTAGGAGAAATTAGAGAGAGAATCTAAAGAGAGAGAATTAGAAAATAGTAGGCTGAAATCTTTATTGAATAAACTGAATTACAAAATGGAAGTCAGCCTCCTTATTTATAGGCTATGGTACTGAAAACATGCTAACTACATGATTACTATTATTAAAGTCACAACTAACATATACAACTACCTCCATTACTCACCTCCTCTTTAGTGTAAACACTCATTTCTCCCTTCCGTTTTACTCACTAAAGTCATAGTCAATTAATTGTCTTCAAGGACCATTCAACAAATCTTTATCGTTTTTTTTTAAATCTCCTTCCTTTTACATGTTTTTGTACAATACATTTGAAAGTTGAAAATTTTCTTGTATTCGGTTTATATTCACCCCATTCTTAGTCTAATTTTGATTCAGTTTAAAGATTATTGAATAGGGTTTTTAGAGTTCTTGAATTCTTCTTAAGAAATGGGATGCCACAGTTTCATGATTCTTGAATGAGTTTTTACTTTTTAGAGTTCTTGAATTCATACAAGAAATGGGGTTTTACTTCTTTCAGATACTCTTTATTTCATGGATTTTTTTTAATCTCAAACACCCATGAATTACAAACCACTCAATCTCAACTCTTCTTCTACAGCTAAGAAAGCATTTGGATTACCCAATTCAGTTGAACAACTGGGAAATTTTCAAGGGTGTTTTTTTGTAACTTTCTTTCAAATCCTCAAGTCACCATCAATGTGAAGAAAACTCTCTTACTGAACTCAAAATCATGGGAGATAATAATAATATTCTTCTAAAGGTCATTCTTTCAAGGTTTTGCAGTTCAAAATCAAACATTGTCTAAAACATTTTCGATTGATTCTTTAATTGTTACACTGGCAAGATTGACTACATTGTAGGTTCTTAGTCTGGAACTGAGAATGCTTGGTGGTTATGTATATATGATGTTTGTCTCCCTCTTTTTGTTTTTGATATGCTTTGATTGTCCATTGTGTTACCAACTCCTTAATTAATGAATGGATATATATATGTGTGTGTGTGTGTGTGTGTACTCTTACACACACATATACATACATACATTTTGAATAAGTTAAAAGCTAATGTATACGTGCATACTTTGCGTTTTATAAGATAAGTTTCAAATTAATTAAAAGCTAATGTATATATGTATTTGATATTTTAGCTTCAGGTTGAAAGCACATTCCAAAACTTTTCATAAACCTCTTCAGCCCTCTAGCTCGACACCCTCCGGTGATCCCACTCTCACCTGTTATGCATAAACCGAAGGTATTCTTCTGCTCACACAATAGTTGATTATGAATCTATCACGTTTCTTTATAAATCATCCAATATCCTTGTAAATTTTGTTCTCTTGATGTTTAAGTAGTTGATTATGAATGTATCTAATGCCTTGAAATTGAGTTATGTTATGATACTTTATTTTGTATGCTTTGTTATGTTTGAATCGGTTGATGTTTGTAAGAAATTGTTTTAAATATAATTAATGGGTTATGATGCATTTTCTCTTAACATTAATTTTTCATTTCATAATTTAAATATGTCAATAGATTAATAATTTATCAGATAAAAGTGTTTATTTTAATACTAAAAAGTAAAAACTATATAATTGATAATTTATATGTAATAAGACATTTTATCAAATTAATAATAAATAATTTTATCTAAACAAATTTTAGACTTTTTTTAACATCTTATCAAACAGACGGTGAAAAATGTTTAGACGCCTAAAGTTAAAAGAAATAAACGGACCCTACTTTTAAAACAAACTAGTTTATGAACCCACATATTACGTAATAATTTTTAATAAAATTTGGTTAAATAAAATGCATGTAAACTTAAAATTAAACCATAAAACGTTAATTTTTATAAAAAATAAAACAAAAGGTTATTTGTCATATATATTATTTATCTATCTTTTTAAATATTTAGTTACATTTTTTAGCATTCTTTTATATTAAAAATAATAATGTTGTATTTATTTACTTATGTTTATAGATATTAAAAAACTTAATCGTATTTATCTGTTATTTTATTTTATATTAAAAATAAAAATGTTGTATTTATTATATTATGTCATATTAGAAAAAGTTAATTGTATCTAACTTTTATTTATTTTATAATAAAAATAAGAGTTAATTGCATAGATGGTCCTTTAAATATCCTCAAAGTGCAGTTATTGACCTTCTTTCAAAAAAGTTGCAATTTGGGTGTTTTATGTACCGAAAAATTGCAATTAAGGATCTTTCTAACAGAATCCATTAAATATCTCTGTTAAGTCAAGAGCATTTTAGTCTTTTTAAGGATAAAGGACATCTTTTTGCAATTTTTCTTATTATTTGCATTATTATTATCATTATCATTATCATTATTATTATTGTTGTTGTTGTTGTTGTTGCAAAAAAACTCGATCTCACTAGCCAAGTAAGTCTTCATCTTTTCCATCTTCATAAATCTGTCTCCCGAATGACACTACTTCCTGAATCCCTCTATTCTTCCCCAGATTCAAGCTAGGAGAGCTATCGTTTTGATGATACAAATTTGAGTTCCTGGGGACTCTAATCCACATATCGCCATTCTCGTCCACCTCATGACCATGAACCATCTTGCTATATATTTTGGTCAAGAATCATCAAGATACCCATGTTCGTTGTCGTCTTCTTGATTAGACCAATGGTTCGTATATTGAGAATTGTTATTTGAAACCCTAGAACCAAAATCAAGGTTATGGTTTGTGGAACTGGCAGCCAAGGTTACCAAATTCTGAACAACTGATGGTTTAAATCGAATTCCACGACCCAAAAATTAAGGTCTGATGGTCCACAATTGCTTTGTTTACTTCTTAATTGTTGGTGTTGGGACCGTTTTCGATGGCCTCCATGGCTTCATAGTAGAACCACCAGTTGAAGAACCGACCGCCAGGGAAGGACGACGCATGTTGCTTCTCGACGCGGTGGCGCTGGCGCACCTTCTCCATCTTGTGGCGGCACTAAGCGCACGTCTTGGGCGGGGGTCAGGCGGTTGTTACCTTCTCAGCCACGGATGGTGGTCTCTCAGTCCTTTGGAGTATAATCTCTGATTTGTGACCTAAACTCAGGTTCTTAAACGATAAGGACTACCACGGCGGATTCGAAGAAAGCGAGATCGAGAAGTTTTTCCTATCAATGGAAGCAAAATTACGAGGCATGGACTCAAGGATTCGCTCCACTAGCAGTCAACGCCGATGTACCGTCAGCCGTATGCGGATTCAGCCGGACGTTGTTTAACGTGAGGCCAGACATTTCACTGTTCGTCTCTCGGACGGATTTCAACAGCGATTTGAGAGGAAAACTAGGACTAGTGAAGGTGCCGTGCTGCATAATTCAAACAACAAAAGACGTATCTGTGCCGTCGTCGGTGGCGGCGGACTTGAAAGAGCACCTCGGAGGGCAGACGACGGTGGAGAAGTTGATTTTCACACACACACACACACACACACACCTGGGTTTGAAGATGATGATGATGATGATGATGATGATGATGATGATAATAATAATAATAATAGTAATAATAATAGTAATAATAATAATAATAATAATAATAATAATAATAATAATAGTAATAATACTAATAATAATGATAATAGTGATAGTGATGGTGATAGTGATAGTGATAATGATAATGATAATGATAAGGGAAAATCACATTAAATAGCTCTGAACTTTCGACTTTGTACACATTTATGTAGTGAACTTTTTTTTGTGCACATTTGGTAGTCAAAGTTTCAAAATTGTTCCAATTTGGTAGTTGGCGTACTTGCTAACCGGTTGTTTCCGGTTTCGAAACCTACGTGGACAATTTTTTAATGATATGGCTACCCGTTTTTATCTACGTGGCAACCCATTTTTTAAAATCACCCTATTATATTACCCGGTTATAAACGCCAGTTGGATCGATCGTATGAAAAATTAAACGGGTTTATAACCGGATGACTTTAAAAAATGGGTTGCCACGTAGATAAAACCGGGTATAGTATAAAAACGGGTAGCCACGTCATAAAAAAATTGTCCACGTAGGCATCGAAAGCGGAAGCAACCGGTTAACAGGTACACTAACTACCAAATTGGAACAATTTTGAAACTTTGACTACCAAATGTACACAAAAAAAGTTCACTATATAAATGTGTACAACGTCGAAAGTTCAGAGCTATTTGATGCCATTTTCCCTAATGATAATGATAATAATAATAATCATAATAATAATAATAATAATAATAATAATAATAATAAAATGTCTTTTATCCTTAAAAAGACTAAAATGCTCTTGACTTAACAGATATATTTAACGGATTCTGTTCGAAAGAACCTTAATTGCAATTTTTCGGTACATAAAACACCCAAATTACAACTTTTTTGAAAAAATGACGATAACTGCAATTTAGGAATGGTTAAAGGACCATATATGCAATTTACTCTAAAAATAATAATGTTGGATTTATTTATTTTTTATTAAAATATGGTAACGCCACGTCTTTACCTCTTATCAAAAGAAGAAAAAACGGTTCCCTCGTTCTCTCTCTTGCATGTACCGCGTCCCTCACCAAAACCCTACCCCGACAATACTCTATTGCCGACGCCCCTGTTCTCTGCCTTCGACTCCAGCGCCGGCGCCAACACCGACACCGACATCGACATCGACACCGACACCGACACAAACGCCGCCAACGTTACCTATACACGGATGGAATTCCATAGCCGACACTAACACTGACTTTGCTTTATTTTGAGGTATCATCGATTTTTTCAGTTTTTTTACATGAATAAACCGATTTTATAAAAATATGCATTCAATATCAACCTAAAAATGCTCGTATACGTTTCGATTCAGCCTCACCATTGACAAGTCTCCCTCTATGCACATTGTTGCCAAGTGTGATAGTTTTTTGTAAAAGAGATGTTCTTTTGTAGTATTTGTTACATGAATATTGCTATTTGTTACTTGAATATTGTGTTGTTACTTGAGTTTTTAGGTTTGTTGGTATCACTTGAACTAATGGTGTTTGTAAGTTTGTTACTTGAATCGTTGTTACTTGAAATTTTTAGGCTTGGTCTCACTTGAATTGATAGATGAACATTGATGGTAGGATATAGATGGCGTATTTACTTGATTCGTTGTCACTTTAATCAATGGATTGTGTTACTTGAATCTTGAATTGTTGTTATTTGAATTTTTAGGCTATAAAGGATTGTGTTACTTCAATCTTTTACTTGAATGATTGAATATTTGTCATTCAATATTGATTTGTTACCTGATGATATATATAGTTTTGAAATTGACATTAATTCATAGTATGAAAACATGTCACGAACAATGAAACACTTTATTAGAACTTAGAAGAATTATGTATTTATTGGATGTGTTGAGGACACTTTCCTGAGGGGTCTTATATTCAATTTCAATCTTCCCTCAACCACTTCTAATAATTTCCTGTTGGAATTTAATTTCGTCCATATAGATACGAAAGTCAACTCTAATTTCATCTTCAGAATGTGTGAACCAAACACGACTTCAACTTATTGAAATTTCACTTTGTTGTAGGTTTATTTGTATATATATTACATGAAGTAGAGGTCCACATTCACCTTACATGATAACATCAGAAAACTGATTTTGTATATATGATGTCATATTAATTTCAAAATAAATTTGTAAAAAAGTCAGAACCCAAAAATTAGAAATAACAATCGAAGGGGTAGAGCCATATAATACGTGGAAATAACAAAAATGTGTTATGTATATATACATGACAAATGCAGTCATATCAATTTCACAATCACCTTGCATGGTAGAGTCACGTGTAGATGACAACCACCAAAATCAATTTCGAGAAATCATATTCATTGACATTTGTTACTAGAAATGTTGTAAGTCACCCACACACCATGCACATTCATTGGTTTAGGAACAATGTTTGTCCTCTGTGCCTCTAGTGTATTTTTTTTTTTTTCATTTTCTCTACTTTTGAATCTAAGTAACTCATTGTTTACAGTGACTACAAATTTGAAGTGATCAATTAACTACTTTGTGAGAGCATAGCTTACGGAAGCGTATTTGAGTTGCATCTAGCATAGAGAAGAAAGTTCAAAAGAAGAGGAGTAATGAAGCTTGATGTGGATGTTCTGCGGTACCTCTCTAAAGATGACTTCAGGGTTCTCACTGCTGTTGAGATGGGAATGCGCAATGTAAGTCGATTTGAATATAAAATTTTCCTTTTTTTCTTTTTCCATTTTGCCGGTCTCTTATTTTTAAACTTCTCTTAATCTCTTGTCAGCATGAAATTGTACCGACAGAACTTATAGACCGCATTGCTTCACTAAGGTAATGGTAGTTTGCCGATTTTATTAACAGTTTTATTGCTTTCTCCTTTAATATCTTTTGGCGTCTAAACTTTAATGTCCACAAACACATCTTTGTGTTATTAATCACTAACATTATCTATATTTCTTTATGCATTTCGATTGTGCTTTTGTTTCTATTTTCATAACTAATTTCATTTGTTATACGTGCAAAAGGCTTAATAAGTAGTGGTTTTCTGGTTTATGTAGACATGGAGGGACTTATAAGGTGTTGAAGAATTTGCTCAAGCATAAGTTGTTGCATCATGACTCTTCAAAGTGTGAGTTGCGTGTCTGTTTTATTTTATGTCTCTATTGCTAGGGCTACCCATCTAAAGGGCCTGTTTTTTTTTTTCGCTTCAGATGATGGGTTCCGACTCACCTATCTTGGTTATGATTTTCTTGCTATAAAGACCATGGTGAACCGAGGGGTGTTTTCATCAGTGGGACGTCAAATTGGTGTCGGGAAAGAGTCAGGTAATACCAATGTCTTCACATATGAAGTCTATTTCTTACCTAAGTTTGGATTTTGGAACATTCAAAACATTCTAACATGCTCCCGTCTTCAAGATATTTTTGAGGTTGCGAATGAAGATGGTACAATTATGGCTATGAAACTACACAGGTTGGGTAGGACCTCGTTTAGAGCGGTCAAGTCTAAGCGTGACTACTTAAAGCACCGCAGTAGCTACAATTGGCTTTATCTGTCTCGCCTTGCTGCTCTCAAAGAATTTGCTTTCATGAAGGTATCACTGCGAATTATTGCCTTGATGTTTGGTATTGAGTGATGCTCTTGTTAATGGTTATTGATTTCAAAAACTATTCGTGTTGAGTAGGCTTTACAAGAACATGGTTTTCCTGTACCAAATGCTGTGGATTGCAATCGCCATTGTGTGATTATGTCGCTTGTACAAGGCTATCCACTGTAAGCATTCTGTTGCAAATGTGTTTTGACATGGTTATTTATATTTACTATTATGTTGAAGTTATTGTGTGGTTGTATTTTTGACAGAAGTCTGTTTATTGCCATTTAGGCATATAAGATGTCACAATCTTGTTCTACACTCCTACCTTCATTTTATAACATTTTGCAACCAAAAAAAAGTGTTATATAGTTATTTTGCCGGATTATTCTCTTAGCATCTCTTTGTGGCAACAAGTGTCCGTAAAAGGTATTTCTTTTTTTTTTTTTAACGAGTTTGGAAGAGGTACTTTCATAAATGAGGTCCCATCTAGAAGGTAAACCTATGAAACAGAATAATTACACCTAGAGATTTGAAGAGGAAGCGAAGAGTTTTTAGATGAAACTAGGGAAGTGATTGGCAATCCCCGTCTCCCACAAACATATGGAATGGTTGCTACCGCTTGTTTGTGTCATCTTCATTCCCCCCTTGAGGTGGCATATTCATAGACCTGAATGTACTTACCAAGTTCTTAATTTAATATGCATATCTTATAATACTTACATATATATTTTTAGAACAGGACACAAAATCTTATATAGACTTGAATTTATTTTAACTTTTTCTTACCCACAATTGAAAAGAAGATGTTATGCTATGACCTTCTTAGGATACAAATGGTGTAGGAGTATGATGGTGGGTTGCCCAAGACTCCCTAGATATTTGTTGTGAAGCCTCTTGGGCCCCCAACTTTGGAAGCCTTAAAGGTTGTTTCTTTTTTTTTTTTAGATGTTGCAAAGGCCTAGACCTCTGGGTTTATGTATTAAAAGGCAACTTAGGTGGTGTTTGATATGTAGGAATGGAATGGAATCACATGAGGTTTACAAGCTATTTGTTATATGACAAGAGCCTTGGTTCTCAATGAGAGGGAATGGAGAATGAAGTTTAATGTAGATATAATTTTTTCCATTTCCTTACCAACATGTAAAGAATCAAAACAATGGAAAGGGAATGGTTTTTATAGTATTTTCTTCATTTTCAATGTCATGTATAAATTTCATTGGTTACAATAGCTTATTAATTTCATTTCATTTCATTCCACCGTACCAAACGTCCCCTTAAACTCTCTTAGTAAGCTAGGAAACTCCATTTAGACTTTGTAACGGGTGGACTTACAATATATGGTGCTTCAACATTTTTGAAGGTTTAGCACTCTAGCCCTTGACCACAACTAACTAGTCTGTAACTGGCTACTAATATTAGCATCAACTGTGTCTAATTACTTCCATCATTTGAGCATTTATGGTATTTCCTCACATATACATTCTTTTTTATCAAGCTGACACTAGTCCCTCACATGCTACTCTCATATCGTCTTAATTTTTCATCTTGTTGCATCTTCTAATCATGTTATTTATATATTGTTTTTTTTTGTTCTTTCTTATGTTTTGTTGTTTCTCATTTTCTTTTAATTTCTATGTTGCTATGTTTTTTAGTTACTTGATCTTTGTGCAAGTAAACTCATAGAATTCGCTATAATCACATCTAAACATAAGTCAATAATTGTTTTGTATGCTTGTAAAGCCTCATTTTCATTTTAAGTTACTTTTTTAGGGTTTTTTATTTTCTATGAACCAACCAAGCATGTTCATATATGATCTTCATTCAACATTCTCATCTTTAGCATTATCAAACAATGTTTTGCCTAAACATGTTTTGGGCACTAAAGTCGAACGTTTTTACCAAGATGTTTTGTACAGAAAACATTACTTTTCATTTGACACTTACTTATTTCAAGTATCTAAACCATTTTAAAACTTTTTTAATATCATCAAACAGTATCAACATTATCTTGTTTAGTAATTAAAATTTTGATGGAGGTGTTTAATGAATCATGGTCTGATCTCAATTTTTTTATAGGTGCCCTTTTAACCGTCTAGACTAGTTTTCATTTGCAGCTTATTTCACTTCTTTTTATGTTGATATTTTCTTGAAGCTTTCTATCATTAGTGCTTATAAAGATAACTGCAACAAAAATGGTGAAGGTTTGCTTTAATAAGAAACAATGGCATCCTTTTGAAGATCATATTTGGTGCAGTGTGCAGGTGAAGCAGTTGCAACACACCGATGCCGTATTTGAGAAGATTATAGGCATCATCGTGCGTCTGGCAGAGCATGGTCTTATTCACTGTGATTTCAACGAATTTAACATAATGGTATATACTTTTGAAGTATATCGTGTATATGTGCTTTTTACTGTTTCTATAGATTATATGTTGTTTTGCTTCTGTATTATTATCTTGGGAGTAAAGTACACAAAATTGTGCTTCAAATAGTGGGTGTTAAATTGCATTGCTAGTTTATATAGTTGTTAAAACTAGGGTTATTGCAATCTTTTAGCAGTTGACTATCAAAATGTTCAATTTTTCATCATTTTTAGTTTCATTTTGCATGATGTGGCCATTTTTAGAGGGTCTCACGATAATGGACTCAAACGCAGCAAAATAAAAAAAAAGAACAAAGAAAAAAAGAAACTTAGTTTCACAATGTTGGAACAAAATTTGAAGTGGAGGGATTAAAGTGCAATGAGGGGCTAAAGTTGATATTTGTGATAGTTGGTGTTGCTAAAAATAGAAATAACCCAAAATTACAAGTTAATATGCTTATTACATGCTGACATGATAGTTGTTATTTGGGTTGCAGATAGATGATGATGAGAATATTACGGTCATCGATTTTCCGCAAATGGTATCCGTATCTCATCGAAATGCAGAAATGTATGATTAGAGCGACATTTAAGATGATTTTAGTCAGCATTCATTACCACGTGACTATTTTCTAATATTTCGTTTGAAAACTTTGATTCAATTTCTTATATGATTTTAGGTACTTTGATCGTGACGTTGAATGCATTATCAAGTTTTTCAGCAAGAGGTACGAACCTGATGTTCTGATACCTGAATAACCATTATACAGATGTCGCTTGAAATTCTGTTTTAGCTTCTTTGGTTACATTAATTGGTAAAACAACAAGTATGTTTTATTAAATGCGAAGGAACTGAAAGTACAATACATTAAATGATTAAAATAAAAGAAATATTACATTAGTTGACAAATTGTAAAGTATCTTTACCTTTTTTTTGCACTTCATTTTGCCCTTATTTAAATTGAAGTCTTGTGGTCCAGGTTCAACCTCTCTTTTCAAGAGGATGCTGATGACTTAGATTCAGATTCAGATTCAGATTCAATTGCAGACTCAGATACTGTAAAGCCTCGCTTTTCTTCAATAAAGAAAGTTTCTGGTTTTCTTGATAAGGAACTTGCAGCAAGTGGTTTTAGTCGGAAAGAGCAGGATGATATTGAAAAGGTATGATGCATGTTATCCTTTGTTCCCACGTTACGAAATTAGTGCATCATGTTGTTTTGGAAGCAGAAAATCGGTGGTTCTATAATATCTATTTTCAACAATTTTGTGGTTAGGAGACTTGTTCACATTTTGGTTGTGTTAGAACTTAGAAGTAGGCACATGAGGAGTAAATTAGAAAAAAAAGGTATCTAAAAGCAAAGATCAAAGGCGTCAGGAGAGATGGGTCGAAAGTTTTACTGTTTTGGGATCATATATAATGCGACTATTATATGTAAAATTGTAAAAAAAATTGACAGGCCAACCCAAGCTGTGCTGATCCCGTCACCTATGTACCCTTCTTAGATCCTCATTCAGTTCCTTGAGGAACTGCCATAGACGATTTTATATGTTATGTCAATTTGGTTAAAATAAGTTATGCACATGTTTATCCAAACAAAGATTTGAAGAATGTGTTTGAAACTATAACATGTTTTGGTTTTTTTTTTTTTTTTTTTTTTTTTGTGTTTTTCTGGAAGAACTTAACTAGTTCCCCTAACTTATCTATTTTCTCTTATTTATTATGCTTATGAAAAATTGAAGACCTTTTCATATTTTTTATGCTTGTGAAAAATTTGAAGATTTGTACCTATATTCTTAAGGTTTTCCTAAGGCTTGTACTTTCGGTATGTTGTAGTTCAATGACCAAGGTATTGAGAAGCTTTCTGTATCTGATGATGAAGAAACAGATGAAGATGAAGGACACAATGCATCTACGATAAATGCATCCAATATCCAAAATTTTGATTCTTTATGCTCATTGACCAAGGTACATCTTTACTTTGACCTTTCCTAAAATCATGTGGCATGAATGAGGCTGGAAATTACTGACACCACTTCGAAATTCCGATACAAAAAAGTGAAACGAATCCGAAGCGCATCAAAATTGGGCTGACTCAAAAAAATTCAAGTTGGTTTGACCCACTAGGCCACTAATGACCCGAATGACCTAATACTCTTTGAGGGACATTTTTCAATACCAAAATTCTTTATGTTCTTTCTGGGTGCAAAATCTTTTCCCTTTTGAAATTATCAAGTCATCGCTTGTTGGTACCATTAGAAGTCAATGGTAGGTCTGTAGGTGGCAGAGGTTTCTTTTTAGTTTTCCCACCCTCACTTTTCCGTTTTTTTAATGATGTTGATGTTGATGATGATGATGATAATAATAATAACAACAACAATAATAATAATAGTAATAATCATAAGAACAACAATAATAATATTGTTATTGTTGTATTAAATTTGCCTATTTTATTTTATTTCTGGGATTTATTATAAGTCCATTAAGCTTCTATTTGTTACTATTTGGTTCTATAAAGTTGATCTGATTTTCAATACATTGTTTGAGCAACGTTAACAAATGGGTCACGAACATGCTTGGGTTCTCAAATTGTTTGTCAAATGTTTAAACGTGCAAACATATTCAACTATGTGAATACATTTTTGGGTGGTACCATATTTATATACTTATTGCTTGTGTTATATTGTATAGTTATATTATAATAGACCTACATCCACGGTATGTGTTGTAGAATATATACTTAGGTGGCGTTTGGTTAATGGAATGGAATTGGAATTTAAATTTTAGTTATTAGTATGTTTGGTGACATAACCCAAACACAACATGAAAATAAAAGGGTCAAAAATGGATCGGCTTGAAATTGACACGAAACACGAACCTGTTTTACATATACACGACCGATTGACAGCCTTTGGCATGAAAGATGTAAGCTGTGTTCGGAACCAGTTTGGGGACCTAATAGGCAGTGCTTTACCCTGTGGCGGGTTCAAGTTGGCTTATCTCTAGCTCGTGAACTTAGCCTATACAAAGCTATATGATAAGCAGCCAATTTTTCCAATATCATAGACGTTGATAAGATTCATCCGATTAGCAGCACCTTAGATCAATCTTTCGGTTTTCAATTTTTTCTTTACAATTTTCAGAGGCTTTCATTGTAATTTACAAGAATCTTGTGAGGAGGTTCTTGAAAGCATCATATGCATGTAACTACTCCAGGGGTGTAAACGAGCCGAGCCGAGTCCGTGAAAGCTCGAGCTTGGCTTGTTAAAAATTATCAGGCTCGAGCTCGGCTCGTTTCGAGCGTTGTATGTAAAGCTCGAGCTAGGCTCGTGAATAATTATACAAGCTCGAGCTAGGCTCGGGATCGACTCGTTTATTATATATATATTAGTTTTTTAATTAGTTTTTTTATAATCTATTTATATATTTTATACTCATTTAATCTATATATTATATATCTATTGATTAAAAACTATATTTATATATGGGCTTGTTTAGGCTTGAGAGCTCGATATGTGAAGCTCCGGCTCGAGCTCGTTTATTAAATGAGCTCATATTTAGGCTCGAGCTCGGCTTGGGCTTGTTTAACTCGAGCTTTTTTTGAGCTTGTAGCGAGTAGAGCTCGAGTAGCTCGGCTCATTTACACCCTTAAACTACTCCATTTGCCCCAAAATAAATATCTACTTTTTAATTAATTTATCCCAAATAAGTGTCGGACTTTAAATATATTCCAATTATACCATGTATATGTATTAAGTGGCCCGAATAATTCTATTTCTACAGACTTGGTAGTTGGCATTTAAACAAAGGGTTAAAGTGTCACTAATTGAGTAAAAGTTGTAAATTATTATAAATTCCTATTTGTTATTCTTGAACAATTGATCATTGGCAATTTAGAATGATAAGGTCTTATGTTTGCTATGTGAATCAGGACGATGATGAGGAAGTAAAGGCTTGTGGCAATAGTGGAGAAGCAGAAGAGGATCGGAAGCAAGTTGAAGAGAAGCAACAAGATACAAGTGATCAGGTATTTGTTTTCTTTCTACCCTTCTAATCGTCCTATACTCCTATCCTTTACATGCTTGGTGGGTCGAATCAGCTTCAAGTTGCAAGAATTTGTGCATTTTTTGAAAATGATTGTGTTATAATAATTAATCAAAATCGGATAACCTGTGTTTGGAAAATTCGATGTAGTTAAAATGAAGTAAAATTAGGTAATCAAATTACTTTGATGAAGCTAGTATATGATCATTAAAAGTTAATTATTTGGCTTTAAAATAATTAGAGAAGTAGAGTAAGAATAAGTTTACCTAAATACCGACTTAAAATTACAATAATTAGATAATCTTAAGGCTGGAAAGGGACATCCAAACTCCCCCCTTATACCATAGTTTAAGTAAATGGTCAATTACTAAAAATAGCAACAATTCTACTTTTTTTTTTCATTTATGACATTATTTATATTTTATCATTAATAATATAAAGTTTTGTATTTTCATAATAAATAGCGCAACTTTTGTATTTTGTATCATTAATAGCATTAACTTTTGTACATTCTTTTATCATTTGTAGCAACAAGTTTTTAACTTTTTGCTATAAATGATAAAAAAATATGTAAGTTGATGTTATTAATGATAAAAAATAAATAGTGTTGCTATAAATGCTTAAACAGAAAAAAATTGTTGTTATTTTTAGCACTTGGCCCTTAAATAAAATGTTCTATACGATCAAATATCTGAATAAACCTCTTTAGAGGCTAACCTGCATTACCCTATCTTAGGTGGTTTTTTACTTTCTTGAGTTTGTGGGGTGTTTCCGAAGTCTTAGGGCATTTGGTTTGCAAAATGGAATTTGAAATTTAAATTCAGCTTGTTTTGAACTTTTAATAACAAAGATAATGAGTTACATTTTATTTATATGCCATCAAATTCTTTGTTTATAGGAATTTGACATTATTTTCAACCCATACATGAATTAGATTCCAACTTATATCTTTAATCAATAAAAGTTAATCTTTTATCCCTCTCCACCAAACATACTAATAACTACAATTTAAATTCTGTTTCTTTCGAATTTCATTCTATGAATCGTTTTCGCTTAGAAATTAGAATACCAAAAGAATTGATGGGCTCTTTTTTTTCTTTTCTTTTTTAGGTGGAAGATAACGAAAGCGAGGAGGATGATAATCCTGAACTGGTGGAGCGTCTAGCAAAGCAGCGACGACGTGCCATTCAATCAGCCCGTGCAGGAAGGAAGACAAATACGTCGAGAAATGCTTATAAAGACAAGGGTGGTCGATCCTCTCATAATTCGAAGCTCCAGAAGCAAATGAGTAATTGGTGATCTTATATTCACTATGTGCATTTGCGAACTTTCGTTGGTTCGTGGTTGGGGACCATGGCCCAAACCCGAGACCCAAAATCCGGGTTATTTTGGGTGTTCATCTAATGAAATTTAGCAAAATAGTAGGTTAATAGTATGAACAATACTGGCATTATATTTAGGTTAATTATTTTTTATGGTTTTTTTGGCGCATCTTATTCCCAGCACTTTTGGTTTGGGTTGGTATTGTTTTGAACTGATCAATTTTTTTTTATCTTTATACTGATAATAGCAACATTGTTTAATCTTTTTACTGATAAAGTCAACAATGTTTATCATTTTACCAAGAATAATATCATATCAAATTAAACTTTCTAACGTTAACTAATTATTATTTTAAAGAAACTAAATTCATAAAAAATTGAAAAACATTCAAATGCAACGTGTGCTTATAAAAAAATTATCGAAATACTTATAATAAATACAAGTGTCAATTACTAAAAATAATTTTTTGATTATTTATTATTTATTTTTCATCAATAATATCGACTTTTGTATTTTTTGTATGAATAATATCAACTTTTGTATTTTTTGTATCCATAATAGCATTAACTTTTCAATTCTTTTTATCATTTATAGCAATAACTTTTTTAAGTTTTGTTATAACGATAAATAATATAAAAGTTGATGCTATTAATGATAAAAAATAAATAATGTTATTAAGAATGCATAAAGTCGTTTCTATTTTAGTAATTAGCCCAATATAAAAATAAGAAAAATATTTTGATATGTCATATTGCATAGTTGGTTTTTTAAGGGAACAATAAGGGCGACCATTCAAGTGTAACATGAAAACATGAAACTCCAACTTACATGAGATGTTATATTAACATAAAGAACCATTTTGCTACATTTGAATTATTTTTGATAAATAAAAGGTTAATATTGAAAATATGCATCCATTTAGTTTATAGATGATTATATATGATTTGATTATCCAATTAGCTTAAATGCAATGTTGTAGAAATCGTTAGGTGGTAGTCGGACGGTGACTGGGGTATTAGGGAGTAGTCGGCCTAGACGAGGAAGAGTCAAATTGTAATTTTTATCTTTTTTTTTTAAATTACATACAACCTATTTATAAATACTCAACGATAAATATAATTAATCATAACATTCAAAAATGTGTTTTATAAAACACATAATTGTTAAAAACTTCAAACAGACATACTTCAAAGTTCAAACATAGTATTCTAGCTCATTAATATTATAATTAAAGTATTAGATTATGTTTTGTTCCTAGATTTCTATATACAATCTTGTGTCATCACCAGTAACAATAAAAATATCTCATTTGAATTGTTGTTGCTCATATTGTTGGAATCAATGTACAATTTTATTCTCTCAATATTATGTCTTGTTCCCATATTTCTGAATACAATCTTGTTTTTGTGGTTTATTTTAATCCTGCTGCATTGAAGTTTTACTTGAAAATTACTAATGCGTGTAAATAAACCTAACAAAGACAATATACTTTGGATCATTGCATGACAATATAAGATATTAAAATATTTTTCCTTTCTTAACGCTTATAAAAAATTTATTTGTTATCTCTCTCATTGCTGCACATTGTATTTGTTCTATCTCTAGCAAAATTTAGAAACAAATATAGATTATGAACTTATTGAACGTAATCTGAATTTTATAAATTTAATTTTTCTGTTAATAATAACTTAAAGATAAATAAAATATTAATTTGATATGTCACTTATTGATAGAAAGTTAAAATTTGTTGCTATTAACGGTAAAAAGAAAAAACGTTGTTACTATTATTGGTAAAAATAAAGGTTGTTGCTATTAATGGATGAACCTTCTATAGTAGCTTTTCAGGTAAAAAAAAAAAACTATTATCGGTAAAAAAAATACAAAAATTGTTGTTATTAATGATTAATAATAAATAATGTGACTATAAACGGTAAAAATACAATGTATCACCCTTTAACTACTTCCCAATGCCACGTAAATAACCCGTCAACATGAATATAATATAATAATCCCTAACTGTTCCCAATATACACACGTGGAAACCCCGATAATATAAAACTTTAATTTACATATTAAGTCACCGAAATCCCTAGTTATATTACATAATATCTGAAGTATACATTTTAATCCCCAAAATATAACTAACTCTAAGAAAGGTAGCTAAACTCCTGAAGCACTGTAGATGTAAACCTACTTGGGTCCAACATGCCTATTAGAACTCCGATCACATGAGATACACACATTTAAAACATTTAGCTAGTGAGAATTCAAGTGTTAGAAGTACGATTATAAAAACTCGGTAAAAGTAATAACCTCAGTAATAGAGTGTTCACCGTTCTCTACTGAAAAAGTATATGAAATCCCACAAGATAGCTCAGAATAGGTACTCAACCCGTGTGGACGAATCCACGTAACCAAATCCCTAGACCGCACAAAGTAGTCGTCAGGAACTCAAAAGGGAATCGGGAGCGACCCAACCCCTGCCCAGTCGCGCGATTTAATACTCAGTAGCTCATGTGTCCCAAATCCCATATGGTTAAACACAGTTCACAATAAAGCGCAATAATACATGCTTGATAATATCTCGGTAAAAAGCTCGTAATAAAACTCATAATAATCTCGTAAGAAAGCTCAGTAAAAGATCATGCAAGTATTAAATAAATAATCGTACAGGTATCTCGGAAAACATGCAAACTCACCTGACCCTGAAGTCTCACTCCTCAAGTCTCGGTTCCCTGCCCGTATCCCAATTCGATCAACTCGAGACCGTGGAATCACAATATGATAACTCGACATCGCAATCACAGCTCAATAACTCTATACACGACTCCCAGATAACACACATACAACCCAGTAAAAGATCATCGCGGCCGCACTCACGAACGAACAGAGGCGGTTCTGCTCTGTTTCTCACAGTTAGGGGTTTTAATCCCCAAATCATAACCAACTCGATTTTATACAACCACAATATCTCAAATTTGCTTAGTAGCACATATAAACTCAATCTAATCATCGAACACTAATTAACAACATATAACCCAAGGATTTGAGGCTCAGAACTTACTTGGACTTTTGTGGCACAAGATGAAGATGATTATGATGATTTGGTTGCTTGAATCTCAAATTAAACTTGATTTCCTTGCCGTTGCAGCTGCTGGAATATAGGAACACACACACACTTTGGTTTTTTGATTTTGGAAATGAAACTAAAGAAGCAAGCTAACAAGAAGATCCAATATATATATATACATTTTGGTTATAACTCGGCTCGGTACCCAATGTCCGATCCCATTATCATAAAACACAAGTTTATATCACCGGGTTTCAAATTAATTAATAATCACCAAGATTATAATCTTTTATAAAAACTTAATCTCATAACCCGGTTAACCCAAAATCTCATCACGTGCAAATGCCACGTATAACTGAATTATTCGTCCAACTCAATAATAATTTATAAAATGACCCAATTAAATAATTCCACGTACCTTACTCCAAACTGGGATGTTACAGGTCCTCCCTCCTTATGAAGATTCTGTCCTCAGAATCTAGCTCTGCGCGAATAGATGAGGATAACGGCTACGCATCTCCGACTCTGATTCCCATGTGGCGCTAGTACCCTTATGATGCTTCCACTGTACTAGCACTAACACCACCTCTTTGTTGCGTAACTTCTTCACCTTCCGATCCGTCACTGCCTCAGGCTGCTCAGCGTATTGGAGTCTGTTATCGACCTCAATCTCAAATAGAGGCACTCTCTGATCATTACTGGCTAAACACTTACGAAGATGGCTGACCTGGAACACATTATGAACGCTAGATAACTCTGAAGGCAAATTCAAGTGATAAGCCTGATTTCCAATCCTCTCAATAACCTCAAACAACCCAATAAAACGCGGACCAAGCTTACCCCGTCTCCTAAATCCAATAATCCCCTTCCAGGGCAAGACCTTCAGCATCACGGAGCCCTACTCAATCGACTCTTCAACTCTAGGAAGGCACTCACTTACTCCTCAACCATACAAACGACACCGACTGCCGGGTCAACATCGTCAAAGGCACTGCAATCTGCGAAAAGTTTTCTATGAACCGTCTATAATACCCAGCTAAGCCCAAGAAACTCCGAAAGTTGACACAGACGTGGGCTAACCCCAACTCGTAATCGCGTCAATCTTCACCAGATCCACCTTCACTCCCTCACTCGTCATCACGTGCCCTAGAAACTGCATCTCCCTGAGCCAGTACCCATACTTCGAAAACTTGGCGTATAACCTTTCTCGCTGCAACGTACTCTGAACCTCCCTCAGATGCTGGCGTATAACCTTTCTCGCTGTAGGTCGATCATCGGCCTACAAACCCTATTCATAAAATCCATGAATGTTGCTGGGGTGTTAGTCTTCCCAAATGCCATGACTAAGAACTCATAATGGTCGTATCTGTCCTGAATGCCGTCTTCGGCACATCATCCTCTCTGACTCGCAACTGATGATACCCGGAACGCAGATCAATCTTAGAGAAATAGCTCGCCCCTGAAGCTGATCGAACAGATCATCAATCCTCGGCAAAGGATAACGGTTCTTCACCGTTACTCTATTAAGCTCCCTATAATCTATACACATATGCATCGTCTCGTCCATCTTCTTCACGAATAATATTGGGGCTCCCCACGGAGAAGAACTAGGGCAAATGAACCCGCGATCTAGTAGATCCTGCAGCTGCGTTATCATCTCGCGCATCTCGGTAGGCGCTAATCGGTAAGGCGTACGAGCAATAGCTACAACTCCGGGAATGAGGTCGATTCTAAACTCGACCTGTTGATCTGGAGGCATTTTCCGGCAACTCATCAAGAAATACGTCTGGGAAATCTTTAATTACTGGCACGTCGCCAACCTCCCTCTTCTCCTTCTTCGCATCCACCACATAAGCTAAATAAGTGGCACATCCCTTTGCCATATATCTCTATGCTCGCCATCGACACGATAGTCAATTTTCCTCAATGCCTCTCCCCGAACACAGTCGTTGACTCTGACTTTGAATTAGGGATCCAAATCATCTTCTTGGAACAGAAGATATCAACCTAGCGCGCTGTCAGCCAATCCATGCCGATAATCGCATCGATACTACTAATTTCCATAGGCATCAGGTCTACAGAAAATCGATGGCCATCTGTCTGTAACACACAATCTCTATAAATTCGACTCACTAATACTGCACTACCATCCACTCGCTCAACAATCATAGGAATAGACAACTCAGATGAGGGCACAGTAAAATAACCACAAAAGATGCATGCACATATGAACGATCAGATCCCGAATCAAATAAAATAAAGGCACGTAGTCCATTAAGGATAAACGTACCAGATAAAACATCAGGCGACTCCCTCACCTCCTCGGCCGTAGCTTGGAAAAATCTACCTCTGGCTATTGGTACTCCACCCCCACGGGGTGCTGACGACGATCCTGACGCCCCGGCCCTACTCGAACTGGGCCCGGTGACCCTGTCTCCGGACTCGAACAATCTCGCGACATGTGACCCAGCTTCCCACATCAAAAGCAAAGAGAGTCCTGGGAAGTACACACAATGGCAGTATGACTGAACTGGCCACCATCACAGTGCTCTTCCCTTCACCAGGTACGTTACATAACTCACCCTGTCGGCTCGGTCAGCATAGGCTATACGGAATGCTGCCTCGATCTCTCACAGCCTGTCTAGTGCCTTCGAGGCACCGAATCTCCCAGAAAACTCAGAAGGATGACCCGTCTTAAAGTCCTTAAAGGACCTTCTCATCGGCTAGCTTGAAGAAGCACCAAGCCCCGATCCCGACCCAACCTCTAGCGGTGGTAATGCACCCTGACCCCGACCCGCACCGTGCGCTGGAAAGCGCTTATCAAAGAACTGGCCTAACATCGAAAACAGGTCAGAACTACACACATACTCGTCACCCCTAAAATCATCTCCCTGAGGCCCGCTGCCGTCACGGTCTATAATAACCTACATAATAAAATAATAACACATATTAACTCTACATAACACTATACATTACTCGTTTATCATTTAGATAATCTACTTCGGATTACAATCCAAGGATCTAGACTCCGTGGTTTAAGCTTAAGCACCCACTAAATACTTAACCTCTTAAACCTAGGCTCTGATACCAAGCTTGTAACACCCTCTAACTACTTCCCAATCCCACGTAAATAACACGTCAACAAGAATATAATATAATAATCCCTAACTGTACCCAATATACACACGTGGAAACCCCGATAATTTAAAACTTTAATTTATATATTAAGTCATGAAAATCCTTGGTTATATTACATAATATCCGAAGTATACATTTTAGTCCCCAAAATATAACTACCTATAAGAAAGGTAGCTAAACTCCTCAAGCACTGTAGATGTAAACCTACTTGGGGTCCAACAGGTCTACTTGTAACAACCTAGCCTTTAGCTGAACTTAAAATCAGTATTTTGAACCAATAATGTAATTTTAATTACATTATTTGAATTGTAATTTAATTAAGTTATGAGATATTTAATTAAATTATATAAATATTTAAATTATGATTTAATAAATTATTAAAGATAATTAAATAAAAGAGATATAAGATACAAAAGTAATAGTGGGTTAAGTTGCAAATATAACTAAATGAATATATAAACCAAGAAATCAGATTAAAGGATCATTAAGCATCAAATCTCTTTCTCTCTCTACTCTCTCTCTAAAATATCTCACAATTTCATCCAAAAATCACCATAAATTGCAAACAAGTTGGAGTTTTATCAAGAAGGAGTGACAAAAAGTGATAATCAACAAAAATCTACAACGAATTTGAGGTAAGAATCGTTGATTTGTGATTTCTTTGTTCTCGGTTTTGAAGGAAAAATTCGAATTTAACATTTTTCAGGTGATTGAAGTTATTTTAGCTTAAGTATTAACTCGAATCTGTTAGATTATGTATAATAGAATCGAACCTAGACTCTTGAGAACTGCCCCGTAAGGGGTGGTCTTCACAGGATGGTATCAGAGCCCATAGTTTGAGTGAATCAAGTATTATGTGAGTAATACTTGGTCTCAAACTGAAGCAATACATATGTATCAATCATTTAGGTGGTTTGAACTGAGATAGGATGTACAGACTTTTAGGATGGGAAAAGGGTACATAGATCTAAGTCTATAAACTAATAGTTAACTGATTTTAATTTTCAGTTAAGATGTCAGGATCAGGTGACATTCCCAACAACATGACCCCACAACAAATGTTTGAAATGATGCAACAACTATTAGCCCAACACTCTGAACAACAAAATAAGATTATGCAAGAACAGTTTCAGGCCAGAGATGAGGCCGAAGCTAAAAGACGTGATGATAAAAAGAATATGCGAAAAGAAAAACAAGTCCAGAACAATGAATCTGATTCTGATAACTCGAACCCTGAAACCCAAATTGAGCAGCCTAAAGACTGTAAGTTCACAGATTTCAAAGCGAGCGGTGTCCTGAACTTTGAGGGTACAGTAAATCCAATTCAGGCGATGGATTGGATTAGTCATACTGAAGAAATCTTTAGGATTTCTGATTGTTTAGAATCGAAGAAGGTGAGTTATGCGTCTGCGTTGTGGAGACTCAAAGAAGCATATATGGAGAGGAGATAATACAGACTTTAGAGTGGAACCAGTTCCTAGACACGTTCAATGCGAAATATTGTCCTATTGATCAACGAGACAAGATGGAGGTTCAACTGATGCAACTAACTCAAGGAACTAAGACTGTTGATGAATACGAGCATGAATTCTCGCGACTCTGTGGCTACTCCTCGTATCAAGTAGCTACTGAAGAAAGAAAGATGAATCAATTCCGTGGAGGGCTTAACCCGAGATATCGACACCCAATGAGCGCGATAAAATATAAGAGTTATCTAGAAATGGTTGAAGCGGCCAGACAAATCGAGAGGGGATATTTAGAGTATGGTGATCAGCTCTACGCTCCATCAGCGAACCCGACATGTCCATCTCCTGCGAAGAAACAGAGATTTGGCAGATTCTTTAAGCCAAATAAGTCACAACCTCAGCAATCCCAACAATATAGTTCGCCTCAGAAACCGCAAGCCTACTCTTTAACGAACGAGCCACGATTCTGCAAGAGATGCGAAAAATCACACATGGGGCTGTGTAACCCAGATGACGTCACTTGTTTTGCGTGTAACAGAATCGGTCACAGCAGTGAAGAATGCCCTCAGCGAGGACTTGGGTGTGCGAAATGTGGAAAACGAGGACACTTCATGTATCAGTGTCGTAGTGGACAACGAGGTCAGTCACAATCGTCAGTTGGAGGATCTACAATGAAAAGTTCAGCTGCAACGCCAACCGCAAGGACTAGAGCATTTTAGATAACAGCCGAGGAAGCAAAGGAAACCCCTGACGTGGTTACCGGTACGTTTCTGTTAAATTCTATGCCTGCTAGCGTATTATTCGATTCCGGCGCTAGTTGTTCTTTTATATCAACTTCTTTTGCGCAAAGATTATCAAAATCTCCATCCAAGCTTCCTGTCGTGATTGATATTGAGACAGCCAGTAACAACTATGTTATGGCTGATTCCGTATACCGAAATTGCACTATGCTTGTTGACAATATCGTGTTCAACCTTGACCTTATTCCGATTCCGTTGAAAGAGTTCGACGTCATCATCGGCATGGACTGGCTAATGAATAACGAGGCTACGATCGTCTGCAACCGTCGAATCATCAGGATCAAATCTTCAGACGGCCGAGTGTTAGAGATAAAAGGCGAGAAACGAAAAGGTGCTCACTGTTTTATATCCGTTGAAAAAGCTCACAAGTATCTGTCTAAGGGTCACGAGTCTTACATATGCTATGTCTCGTCTGAAACTAACTCTGAAGTCAAAAAGAAATCCTTATCTGATATTCCAATCGTCTGTGAGTTTCCAGACGTGTTTCCTGATGATATTTCTGGAGTGCCACCAGAACGTCAAGTCGAGTTCGGTATTGACTTTGTTCCTGGTGCGGCTCCCATTGCCAAAGCTCCCTACAGACTTGCGCCTGTAGAAATGCAGGAAATGTCAAAGCAGTTGCAAGAGCAGTTAAAAAAGGGATTTATCCGACCTAGTTCATCTCCGTGGGGTGCACCTGTCTTATTCGTTAAGAAGAAAGACGGAACTCTGCGAATGTGCATTGATTACCGTGAGTTGAACAAAGTCACTATTAAGAATAAGTATCCTCTGCCCAGAATTGATGATTTATTCGATCAGCTACAAGGAGCCAGCTATTTTTCTAAGATTGATCTTCGTTCTGGGTATCATCAGCTGAAAGTAAGAGATGAGGATATTCCGAAGACAGCCTTCCGAACAAGATACGGTCATTACGAATTTCTCGTGATGCCGTTCGGTTTAACAAATGCACCAGCGGCGTTCATGGATCTCATGAATCGCGTGTGCAGACCGATGCTGGATAAGTCAGTTATCGTATTCATAGACGATATTCTGATTTACTCCAAAACGGAGGCTGATCATTCTATTCATCTACGACAACTGCTAGAGTTATTGAGAAAGGAAAGACTCTATGCAAAATTCTCTAAGTGCGAATTCTGGCTCAGACAGGTATAACTTTATATTGTCTTGAGCTATTTCCTAAGCGTTCCTTGATTGAACGAAAACTTGAAATTTCACTCTGATTTCTTTCTAGATTCAATTCCTTGGCCATGTTATATCTGGCGAAGGAATTTCAGTTGATCCTTCTAAAGTCGAGGCTGTTCAGAAATGGCATACACCTCGCAATGCCTCTAAAATCCAAAGTTTCCTTGGATTGGCTGGTTATTACCGGCGATTCATTAAGGACTTCTCGAAGATTGCTGTGTCGTTAACGATGCTAACACGAAAGAATACTCCTTTCGTATGGACCGATAAACAGCAAGAGGCATTCGAAATTATGAAACAAAAGCTTATTCAAGCGCCGATCCTAGCCTTACCAGAAGGCAATGATGACTTTGTCGTTTACAGCGACGCATCTGGTACTGGTTTAGGGTGTGTCCTCATGCAAAGGGGAAAAGTTATTGCCTACGCTTCAAGGCAATTGAAGGATTACGAGAAAAGTGCACCAACTCATGATCTTGAGTTGGCTGCCGTTACCTTTGCACTGAAGATCTGGCGTCATTATCTTTATGGGACTCGGTGTCAGATTTACACTGATCATAAGAGTCTCAAACATCTCTTTACTCAAAAGGATCTGAATATGAAACAGCGTCGTTCCTTGGAGCTTATCAAGGACTATGATTGCGAGATCCTATATCATCCTGGCAAAGCTAATGTTGTCGCGGATGCTTTGAGTAGGAAAGTATATCCGGGAAAGTGTTGCTATGCCCTGACTCCTGTTATATTTTCTTCTGATCTTATTGAAGATATCAGATCTGCTCAAGCCGAAGCGTAAAAGAAGAGAATCTTTGTCTGAAAATCTTAAAGGGCAACTTCAATTCTTATCTCTGAATCATTTGGGACTTCATTGTCTCAAAGGAAACCGAATCTGGATTCCTAAATATGGTTCAATCCGCAACACTCTTCTATCAGAAGCCCATCAGTCCAAATTATCTGTTCATCCTGGCAGCTCAAAGATGTACTTTGATCTGAAAGCTGATTACTAGTGGCCAGGAATGAAAAAAGACATCGGTTATTATGTTGAAAGCTGCAGAGTATGTCAAATGGTTAAGGCAGAACATCAGAAACCCTTCAGGGATATGCAACCACTGCCAGTTCCTGAGTGGAAGTGGGAGCATATAACCATGGACTTCATCACGAAGTTGCCGAAAACCAAGAGACAACACGACTCCATCTGGGTAGTCGTGGACCGATTAACGAAGTCAGCTCACATCATACCGATGAAAGAGACATATTCTCTTGATAGATTGGCACAGATGTACATCACTGAAATCATTTCTCGATATGGTGTGCCGAAATCTATCGTCTCTGATCGTGATAGTCATTTCACTTCAAGATTCTGGCAAGCTCTGCAAGATGGGATGGGTACTCGGATCTCTATGAGTACTGCTTATCATCCTAGTGCAGATGGTCAAAGTGAACGTACTATCTTAACTCTTGAAGATATGCTTCGTGCCTGCATTCTTGATCTAGGTGGTAACTGGGATGACCACTTACCTCTGGTCGAATTCTCTTACAATAACAGTTATCATTCTACGATCAAGATGGCTCCTTTTAAAGCTTTATATGGACGAAAGTGCAGAACTCTCACCTGTTGGCGCGAAATAGGTGAATCACCTATAGCGGGTCCTTCCCTTCTACAGTTGACTCATGAGAAGATTCAACTCGTCAGAAGAAACATCCTTGAAGCTCAAAGCAGGCAATAGTCATATTATGACAATCGACACAGATCTATCAGTTTTGCAGTTAACGATTGGGTGATGCTGAAAGTATCCCCAATGAAGAACGTGGTGAGATTCATAAAGCGAAACAAGCTAGCTCCTAGATTCATCGGTCCGTTCAAGATTGTCGAAAAGATAGGAAATCAATCTTATCGTCTTGAACTGCCAGCGGACTTATCTAGAATACATCCTGTATTCCATGTTAGTCACTTGAGAAATAGCTTAGCCGATGAAAGAGAAGTGCAAATACCACATGTTAACCTGCAAATTGATGAGAAGCTTCGAGTGGTTGAAGAGCCAGAATGTATTCTGGACTCGAAGACCAAAAAGCTTCGGAATAAAGAAATACAGATGGTGCTCGTTCAGTGGAAACACCATAAAGGATCGCATCAGTCTTGGGAATCTGAAGATTTCATGAAAGCTACTTATCCCAGTCTGTTCGAACATAGCTAACTTCGGGGACGAAGTTTGTGCGTGGTGGAGCCCATTCTGTAACAACCTAGCCTTTAGCTGAACTTAAAATCAGTATTTTGAACCAATAATGTAATTTTAATTACATTATTTGAATTGTAATTTAATTAAGTTATGAGATATTTAATTAAATTATACAAATATTTAAATTATGATTTAATAAATTATTAAAGATAATTAAATAAAAGAGATATAAGATACAAAAGTAATAGTGGGTTAAGTTGCAAATATAACTAAATGAATATATAAACCAAGAAATCAGATTAAAGGATCATTAAGCATCAAATCTCTTTCTCTCTCTACTCTCTCTCTAAAATATCTCACAATTTCATCCAAAAATCACCATAAATTGCAAACAAGTTGGAGTTTTATCAAGAACCTACATAATAAAATAATAACACGTATTAACTCTACATAACACTATACATTACTCGTTTATCATTTAGATAATCTACTTCGGATTAAAATCCAAGAATCTAGACTCCGTGGTTTAAGCTTAAGCACCCACTAAATACTTAACCTCTTAAACCTAGGCTCTGATACCAAGCTTGTAACACCCTCTAACTACTTCCCAATGCCACGTAAATAACATGTCAACAAGAATATAATATAATAATCCCTAAATGTACCGAATATATACACGTGGAAACCCCGATAATTTAAAACTTTAATTTATATATTAAGTCATGAAAATCCCTGGTTATATTACATAATATCCGAAGTATACATTTTAGTTCCCAAAATATAACTACCTATAAGAAAGGTAGCTAAACTCCTCAAGCACTGTAGATGTAAACCTACTTGGGGTCCAACAGGTCTACTTGTAACAACCTAGCCTTTAGCTGAACTTAAAATCAGTATTTTGAACCAATAATGTAATTTTATTTACATTATTTGAATTGTAATTTAATTAAGTTATGAGATATTTAATTAAATTATATAAATATTTAACTTATGATTTAATAAATTACTAAAGATAATTAAATAAAAGAGATATAAGATACAAAAGTAATAGTGGGTTAAGTTGCAAATATAACTAAATGAATATATAAACCAAGAAATCAGATTAAAGGATCATTAAACATCAAATCTCTTTCTCTCTCTACTCTCTCTCTAAAATATCTCACAATTTCATCCAAAAATCACCATAAATTGCAAACAAGTTGGAGTTTTATCAAGAAGGAGTGACAAAAAGTGATAATCAACAACAATCTACAACGAATTTGAGGTAAGAATCGTTGATTTCTGATTTCTTTGTTCTCGGTTTTAAAGGAAAAATTCGAATTTAACATTTTTCAGGTGATTAAAGTTATTTTAGCTAAGTATTAACTCGAATCTGTTAGATTATGTATAATAGAATCGAACCTAGACTCGTGAGAACTGCCCCGTAAGGGGTGGTGTTCACACTACTAGAAATCCGGTTACCTGAGATACACACATTTAAAACATACGGTCAGCTAAAGCTGGTGAGAATTCAAGTGTTAGAAGTACGATTATAAAAACTCAGTAAAAGTAATAAACTTAGTAATAAAGCGTTCAAAATTCTCTACTGAACAAGTATATGAGATCCCACAAGATATCTCAAAATAGATACTCAACCCGTGTGGACGAATCCACGTACTTAAATCCCTAGACCAGACAAAGCAGTCGTCAGGAACTCAAAAGAGAATCGGGAGCGACCCGACCCCTGCCCAGCTGCGCGGTTTAATAATTAGTAGCTCATGTGTTTCAAATATCATATGATTAAACACAATTCAAAATAAAGCTCAATAATACATGCATGATGATATCTCGGTAAAAAGCTCGTAATAAAACTCATAACAATCTCGTAAGAAAGCTCAGTAAAAGATCATGCAATTATGTAGGTCCCAAAAGGTTTCCCTAGTGTATTGTTCTAAGCTGTAGGGGGGGGGGGGGGGGGTGAATACAACAATTTAAACTCAACACTCTTTTCTCAATGTTTGTGTATATTATCAACAAGTGTTAATTACAAATAAGCCTGAACTGCGGAAAGGTTCAAGCTGAGATGACAGATACAACAGATGTTCAACTGATCTAAGACACACTCAGACTAGATACAATGACTACACTCACTTAGATGCACTCACTGATTTACAAGACACAGATGGACAACTTGAGTATGAACACCTTAGACACACGTACTGTTATATTCAAGCAGACTTGCATGCATGAAAAACACACTTTAATGCACCATCTGATTTCACACTCTTGGATATCTCACAATCCTTAGAAGCTTCCTTTTATACTCTCACTGAGAATCTCAGTGAAGCTTCTTCATTGGACGATGAGATAGTGGGAAGACTTTCCAAAAAGACAAGACACCTTTTCTGCACGTTCTGATAAAGCAGATTTGTCTTCATATGGCAGAATCTTTGTCTTTTTCTTTTTGTCACTGTTGCATAAGGCTTTAACCAAAAGAGAAATGTCAACTTTGCATCTTTCTTCTTTTGTTAAGGCCATTTTGATATAAGAAAAGGTCTGTCACCCTTTTCAGATATCCGTTTGTCTTCACGTAACAGAACATCGTAGGCATGATTTTGCAGTTACTATTTTCCACTTTATTTTCGACTTGTAAACTGATCTTGTAGTAAAAAACAATACATGAGGACTTGGAAACATATTCCATAAAGTGTTTAGCCTGTTCACAAAGAACAGGTTCTGTTCACAAAAAACAGAACACTTAGAATCTGTCCAAGCTGCTCAACAGAACAGAGCAGCGTAGACAGTTTATGTCCAGCCTGTTCAGCAGACAGAACAACCTGGACAATCTGCCTTTGTTGCAACGAATGCAACAGGGTAAACAGCTTTGGCTGATATTGCAAATCACTTTTCAGGTTTCAATAAGGCATAAAAAGGCCTTAAACTATACCTTTAAGTGCTTCAAACAGGTTTGATTAAAAATCTCCCCCTAAGATATAGAGCAAGTTTGACTGAGGCCTTTTTGTGCCTAATAATCTCCCCCTATTTGCAATAATCAGTCTAAGCTGATTTTATTAATAATCACTATACATTTTTACAATACATTTTGCTGAAATGAAATTACAACATTAAGGTAAAGTAAAAGATCAGTTTATATATACTGATTTTTGATTACGTCAACAACATATGTTTTTTACAAAAGTACAACTGATGTACTAGTGTATATTACAACTGATGTAAAAATAAAAGTTACAACTGATGTAACAAAGTACAACTAATGTACAGGAAAATTCAACAATTTGGACTGTTGATGATGGGAGCAAATAATGGCAAGCCTGTCCAACAGATGGACGACTTCCATTCTTCACCTACTCAGATAGTAGATGGACTTCACGACAGTGGTGGTGGCAATCCTTCTTCAAACATTCTTTCAAGCTCATCCCTGGTTTCCTCCAAATCTTGTATTTCAACTCTGAGGAACATAAAGTTGGGATGTTCAAGCTCCCCTCTTTCATAGAAGCCTCTGAGCTGATCCCAGATGGCTGCTCTCCACTTACTAGATTGCCTGAAGGAGTTTGCAAGTCTGAATGCTACAAGCTGTTTGAGACCAACTTTGTGTAGGTTTGATGCTCTTTGAAAGCATTTCTTCTTTGTCAGGGGATCTACAAAAAGTGCCCCCAACTCAGGTTCTTCAACTAGCTTGCCTTCTTCAAATTCTACTCCTTTGGGCAGGCTGTGGTCAACTCCTTTGATCTCTACTGCATAGTCACCTTGTTCAATCAAGATCAGGAGTTCCTCCAGCTCTGAATCCTTTTTGTTCCTCTTGGCCTTAATTTTGGGGTAAGTCACAGAGACACCCTTACTTAATTCTTCTGAGATCAGGCCAAGGTCTTTCACTCTTTCCATCAACTTTTTGACATATGCCCTGATAGTCTTAGCCGTTTCAGACTTAGACTGGCTCAGGGCAACTGCCAACTCCACCCATTCTCTGTACCCCATCTGTGCAACATCAGTGTAGTCATATGATTCCAGTTCTGGGCCTGTTGCATCCATTTTGGTTATTTGTAGCTTCCACTGTTTGCCTTTTCTTGAAATGGGCACAGCTTTGACAATAGCTTCCTAGGCAAGTCTTCTGTCAGCAACATGAAAGAACTTTTTCCTTGCCAAGTTGTCAAAGTGTATCTGGGCTCTTGCAGCGGATGCTTGTTTGGATTTGGTCACAGAGACTGGAGCACCCTTTTCCTTCTCACCTTCCTTTTCACCTGCTGACTCTCTAGCAGCTTCAAGCAGTTTTCTTTGCACATCCAAAGAAGGCATTTTAATTTTGCTTGCCTCTTTGAATGCAAGGGATATGACAGCTTTGGCTGAGGCTTCTTCTTTTCTTAGTGTTTCCAGGGCTTGGAGCCGTTCATCTCTGAGCTCATAGTATTTCTCCAAAGGAACACCCATTTCCTTAGCACTTGCCTTGTCAAACTTTAGCTGCGTTGCTCTTTGGTGGTCAGGGTCAAAAGCTGCTTTCTTCTTTCCTTTGGCTGCTGTAGTTTGAACAGCCTCAGGAATCTCTTCCTCCTCCTCTTCTTCGTCTTCCAAGATCAAATGTCTCCTTCTGCTTGGTCTGTCCCCAGGAATGGATTCCTCCTCATTAGTTTGTGCAGGGTTTGGAGATCCAGCCTGAGTAGGCTGAGCAACTTTAGTGTGATGGGAGACATCTGCTGCTGGACCTGTTCTTGATGCACTTGCTGCTTGACCAACAGATGTTGATTTCTCCTTAGAAGGAGAAGAGGTTTCTCCCCCTTAGACATAGTCTTTGAGGCAGACAACTTCTCCCCCTTTGAAGGAGATGGACCAACACCTTCAACAACTGGTCTGCCTGGAGAAACAAATTCAGCAGGATTGGCAGCAGTTTTGGCAGCAGGCTTTGGGCCAACCAGGCTATGCACTAAGAAAGCCAGATTGTCCTTAACCTCTGCAAGCTGGGTAAGGCAGGTTTGAAGAGAAGAGGATTGATAATCAGCAAATGAGCACAACTTGACTAGATTTTCTCTGTCAGAAGCTGTGAATAGCAAACTTTGAAGCTGTGCAAGATGTAACTCAAGAGAGTCCCGCACATCATCAAGATTTGCTGACACAGAATTTGACAGAGAGACAATTAAAGAGTTTAAGCTGGCCAGTGTAGTAGGAAGGGTGGTAGTGCAAGGGGTGAGGAGAGTTGACAGCATGTTGGGATATGGCTGTCATTGAGGACACAGAGTCCTGTTGATAGGAAAGAATAGAAGAGAGTGAGGTGGAGATGTTTTGCAGCTGTGCAGTGAGTGCAAGCAGCTGTGAGGACTGGTCAGGTTGTGGAGTGACTGGAAAGGAATTCTTGAACAAATCAAAGAATCCTTGGAGTTGGGCAGACACAGAGTCTGAGATTATTGATGGTAGAGCAGTCATGGAGTTTTCCAAAGATCCAACTTTGTTGGTCAGCAAGGAAAGCTGGTCCTTCAAAGGAAGGTCTTTGGGGGATGGGGAGTATGAGTAGACTGTTTGGATTGTGTAGAGGGTGATGAATGAGATGAGAATGAGGCTATTGTTTGGGGATGTGATGGAGAGGGAAGGGTGACTCTGGACAAAAGTTCCATAGCCTGGGCAAAAGTAATATGGTCCAGCTTGGAAGGGTCAATTGGTCCCTCAGCAGTGGCTGTAGCTGCTTCATCAGGAGAAGGGGTAGAGTTTGGTAGCCTTTCAGATCCTGCTTGTGTTGCAGCACCTTCATTAAGGCCTAGGGTGATTCCCTCTGCAGCTCCTGGTTTAGAAGTGCCTCATCATTGGGAGATGGGATGTGCATTTCAACATCAGCAGTGGTGAAACCTGCTGATGGAGTTTGCATATGAGGAGCAGCCTCACCAGAGGGATGGTATGTTCCCTGAGGTTCATCAGCTTGGGATGTTGGTCCTTCAGCAGCTGTTGGGTGTACAACAACTGTATCATGAGGAGCAGAAGTTGGAGGCTGATCTACTGGACGGTCTAATCCAGCAGGTTTGGCACCTCGTGTTGACTCAGGATGTGAAGAAGTATGGGGTGGAGACTGTGTGGACTCAATATGGAGTGGAGTGAACTCCTGTCTTTCAATATTCTCAGCCTGTTGGAAGGCTGGAATAGTGGATGTGGTAGTCTCCATTTGTACAACTGGCTCCTATTGGGAGGAACCAGAGGGCCTAGGCTGAATCAGGTTAGACTCTTGTTGGAGTGAAGCCTGCTCCAAATGTGCTGAACCTTCTCCCAAAATAGGAGAAGCAGTAGGGGTTGCTTCTTTTTCAACTGAACCCTGTTGAAAGGGATCAGAGGGGCTAGATGGTTCGGTTGGTTTCTTTTTGGCTAAGGTTTTGCGTCTGTATAGGCGGAGAGATGAAGTGGAGGATGTGTGTTGTGGAGAGGTGATAAGGGGTTCTGTTTGGACTGGTGGTGAGACTGGGTCAGAAACTGGTGGGTTGGCCTGTTCCATAGTATCAGGTGCCACAGAGGCACCAGCCACAAAGGCTTCAGGTTCAATAAATGAACCAGGGTGAGAAGCCTGCTCCCCCTCAGCCACAGAGGCTGATGAGGGCAGACTTGGACTTGGCTGTTTTAGCCTTCTTGCGAACAGGCTCAGCTTCAGTCGTTTCCAGGGTCCTTTTAACAAATTTGATCCTAGATTTGGATTTTCCCTTGGGAGCAGTCTCTGGATCCACCCTCACAGCAGAGGGTCCTTCCACCATTCCTAGCAACCTCCTCATTGGAGTAGATAAAGGAGGCTCATTTGGGAGAACAGGAGTATAGAAAACTCTATTCCCTATTACTAGAAATGCAGCAGCACGTAGTAAAGGCTGAGAGTTATAGAGTTGCTCACCACAGATGTGCTTGAAGATGAGGCTTAAAAACCTGGGATATCGAATAGCAGCTGGACGTGTTTCATGCTGCACCAAGTTCCTCAAGTTCATGAAAATCCATCTTGCCATGTTGATTGTAGTCCCATCCACAAGCTGTAGGACTATTGGAATCTCATCATGGCTGAGTTGGTCGAATGAACCAACTTTACTGTTGAAGCACATCACCACCGAGGCAAACAAGAAACTGTAGGTTGGAGACAAATCCTTCCTAAACAGTGTGGCTCCAACTTTGGGTTCTGCTACACCACAAAAACGTAGCAAATTTCCCATTTGGTCATTTTCAGGCTGTGGCTGATCATAGGTTTCAGCCACAGGGAGATGAAGAACTTCCATGATCAGACCTGTTGTGATCTTAATGGTCTGAGTCCCATTGAGTATGGTTCCCCTGATGATTTTGGTATAATGATCATAAGAGCAGGTGTACCAAAATTCATATACCATCTCCTGGTACAGGACACCAGGAGATGCAGTCATTGCGTAGTTCAAAGGGTGAACCTTCAAAAAATTCAACCATGTCTTCATATCCTTTTCCCACATAATTTTTTGGGATGGTTAGGTTTGCAAGGTAGTTGGTGGGTTTCAATGTCAACATCGTGGTAATAGACGAGTGTTTGTGCACATCGTTACCAACGAAAACAGGAAGAAAGGGGTTGTTCTGGTGAGCCATTTGGAAAGTAGTGGAAGTATTTAACACAGGACACTTAGTCGAAGTTAGGGTTCTTTGGAAGTTATGGAAGCAGTATGGAAGACGAAGATGAAACAATAGAAGGGTATTTATAGGATTCGAATGTGAGTGGGTATGAGAGAGAAAAGTTTGGGCGGTTGATTTGAAATGTTCTTTAACGGAAAACGGAACAGTTGTCCATGTCAGAACGGTTGTCAGACCACTCGAGCCCTTTTTAGTCACTAACACACGTTAACACACATTATCCGCAGTAATTAAGTTAAATAAAAACAAAAATTAAGTAACTTAATTGTGAAGAAAGGTAATTAACACTGATGGTCTAAGCTGTTGGTCAAACCTGTGATGAGCAGGGTCATCACAAGCTGTTCATTCTTCAAGCTGTTCATTCTTCAGGTTTAATCATCAGACCAGGTTTGAAATGAAAGCTGATATTGTCAAACCTGTTATACGCTCAAGTTGTTCAAGTTTTGTCGAAATCAAAATTACTACCTAAGATTATTTGGTTTGAATCAATCAGAGTATAAAACCAATAACCTTGTATTGAATCAAAGTCCAATTAAGAAGTTTGCGGAATAACACTTAACTGTTTTAAGAAAAGCTTTCAAAAACAAATAACACATAAGTATAATCAACAATCAAATCTTTTGTATTGCCAAACTCAATGATTACAATCACCTCTAATCTGTTTGATTAGAGGAAGAACACAGATTGTTCTTAGGGTTTTACAACCTTAGAGGCTTATGAAAACTTAATCAGAAAAGCAACTACAACTAAATTAAAACATGTACGTGCATAGATACAATAGAAAACCTATTCTATCTATTTATAAAGCCTTCTGATTTGTTTCCTTGAGAAAATCTGATTTCTCTGGTAGTAGAAATGCTTGAATCTTCGAATATAAATCTTTTCCTGAATTTCAGCACTTTCTGTTTATTGAGCTGTTGAGCAGCTTGAAGACAATCTGTTAAGCAGCTTGAACTTGAACACTGGCAGCTTGAACTTTTGAACTAGCAGCTCAAACTTACTCAACTAACAGCTTGAACTTTGTAGTTACACAGAAAATCTACTAACAGTTTGAGAAATCTATCTAACAGCTTGACATAGTTAGAATATTTCCCAACAATTTTCCCCTAACTTAAATTCTTTACACAAGACTTTAAGTTTTTGTACAAATAAGGAAAGTAAAACAAAGTAAAACTGTTATTTACAAACTAAGGCATCCAAAAACTTACAGTTGTGAAAGTTTCTGCTTAATTGCCTTTAAAAAATCTCTTTTCATCTCTTCTTTATCACAGCATATCTTCACTGAGCTCATTTGCAGTAACCATGCTCTAGGAAGATCAAAGAATTCAAAATTGAAGAACATGCTGGATCCATTTGCAAATTTGAGTCTACATGTCTTTGATTTCACATATAGATCAACATGTGCAATCTTCATATCCTTGGCATCTTCTATATCTCTTCTGATGGATTCTGGATCAAAAATGCTTTTCAGATCCTTTACACTCTGCTTAACCCAAAGAAGTGGAGACCTAGACTGACTAACGGTTCCAATACGATGCATTTGAGTCAGCTCTTCTCTGGTCATCTTCTGTACAAGGTGAACTATGCTTTTGTATTCTTCCTCAGGACCAGTTTCTCTTTTGACTACATTTTAAATCAATGTCATCCATTGACTTAGCATACCAGTATGTAATAGGAGGCTTGGATAAGTCATGCTGATCGAGGGTCTTTTAAATTTCCATCACCTTTTGAAGCTAATGCTCAAACAACACCCTTTTTACCTGATCAAGCTTTGCTTGTTGAATAGCTTCTGATTGAGGATCATTAGCAACAGCTTGAACAGGAGGAGAAGGATCACTGACACCGGCTTGAGGATCACTGACACCAGCTTGAACTGGTTCTTGTTGGCTTTGGACTTGTTGGGAGACTTTGGCTGCTCTCTGTTTCTCCATTTCTTTGTCATGTATATCTTGCAGCTTTTCTGTTGGCCATGACTGAGCCATTACTCTTGGAATTCCAACTGATGCAGTGAAGTTGATCAAAAATTTTCTGTGTTCTGCCTTTGAATGCCCTGTTGGCATTTTCCTTTTCTTCTGATTCTGCTTGACCACAAACCCTCTTAGGTAATCACCTAAGGTTTCATCATCTCTCATTGGAGCATGTGTTTGCTGGTCTAAGAGATCATCCTATTCCTCTGCTAATTGTCTTGCAAGTTCAGCATCATGAGCAACCTGGCCTTCTTTAGAAGAAAATTTAATCTTTGGAGATTCAATGAGTATGCCCTTTCCCTTATCTCTGGAAGCAGACGCTGTGGATTGGACTGTACTGACAGGAGCCTGATTTCCTTCTCTGATAACAACCCTAGTTGTTCTGATAGGAGCAACTTGAGTTTTTAGGCTAACAGCTTGAGTTTCTAGGCTAACAGCTTGAGTAGCTGTTGGGACTGTTAGCCTAGAATCTGGGACTGTTGGAGCAGGAGTTGAAGCTGTTTGGACTGAAATAGGGATCTCCTGATTCTCCCCATTTTTGGATGCATTGGTTTGGCCAGGAGGACCTACAACCTTTGCCATGAGGGTTCAAATCATATTCTCAAGTTGAATGATCTTATTTCCACAGAGGGTGAACCCTTGATGAAAATAATCCATTCTCTGATGTTGAGCTGCTACTGTCTGTTGGAGTGCTATGATTTGTGCCCCCTGTGTAGCAATAATGGACTTGTAATGTTCCAATACTGCTACAACAGGTTTCAGCTGAGGATCCGTCAATATCATAAGTTGCAGACTAGCCTCAAGATCATCAAAAGAGAGTGGTACTTGTGATCTATCACTGGCATGAATTCTAGAAGTAGAAATATCTGGGCCCCTCTGTTCTTGGTACTGGGGACTTCCAGAAGGTGCTTGCACACCCTCTGTTGCCATGGGTGTGGTCTTAGTGATGTTGACACTGGCATGTGCCTCTTGTGCAGAGACATCAATAGTGTCAGCCACAAAACCCATATGGACATCCTCTGTTGAGATGTCCACCTCCAAATTGAGGGTGGGAGTGTCCTCAGTGGGTGCCCTTTGGATATTCTGTGCAGAAGTGTCCTCCTGCACAGGGATATTTGGCTCTGGTATTAGGGCTGAGGAGGAAGGAGCTCCTGAAACCCTTTGTCTCTTATATTGTATGAGTGGGGATGTGGGTTTGATGAAAGGAGCAGATGGAATATTTGTATCATGAGGAGTGGGTTGGGGTCCTGGGGGTGAAGCAGTAATGGAAGGCTGAGCCTGCTCAGGACCCTCTCCTCTGTTTATTGGATTGATGCCCAACATTGCAGAGGGTAATGGGACATCTATATTAAAAAAATTGGCACTAGGTTTTAAAAGTCTTTTTATTGATGATAAAGAGTGCCTATGGGAAACATGTATCCTCTTATGTACATTGAATTTATTGCAAGTTCTTGCAAATATTTCAGCCAAAAATCGTGGATACATCAAAAATTTCCCATTCTTTAGGGCATGATGCCTTAACATCCCCTGAAAAATCATGTTTAAAAAATTGAACTGTTGGCCCGTTGATAAACACACTAAGGCAGTGGCTATATTTGAAGAAAATTCTGACCAACCAGTTCTTTTAGGGCTTATGCACTGTTGTATAACATGCACAAGGTATTTCCACTTAGGGGCAAAATGTGCTTTAAAGAAAGTGAAAGAATTAGTAGGGCCCCTATACCCTATTGCAAAAAGGCCTTCATGTAAGGCAGTAAGGGATAGATCAGAAATACCTGCGGCATCTTGAAGATGCAAGTGTTGGCGGATGGTTTCCTTAGTGATAGTGACAGTGTTGCCATCGATTTTGGATGTCAAAGAGGTGACTCCGTTGATGGTTTTGACAGAGGCATATTTCCAAAACTGTTCTATATGTGATATATAGATGTTGGGATTTATAGTGAGGGCATGATGGATATGGGAACTTCGAAGGAAGTCCATCATGTCGTGGAATGGTTGAAGGTCAGTGTGTTTGAAAGAATAGGGGAGACAGTTGTGTTCTTTGATAAACTCCATTGACGATCAAACGGTGATTTAGGGTTTGAGAGAGGTGTGTGTGAATCGCTCAGAGAGAAAAGGAAGGTCGTGGAAGATATTTTTGCATCTGGTAGTTACAATTAAACGAAACTGGGACCTTTAAAGGTTTGGGGGTTTCGAAAATATCTAATCCCGCGCACACACTTATAAGAATTTACCGAATTACCCTGCACACTTTGACAGATCAAGAGAAAACAACTAACAGTCCAAGTGAAATGAACTAGCAGCTTGGGAAAAGACTCAAGCTGTTAGTTGAAAAGTAAGCATATTCTAATGAAACAGTGTCTCCCCCTTAATCAAGCATATGAAATAAATATATTTTTCATAAAATAAGAGAGAATGATGAAAAACAAATTCATCCATATTAACCATGCCAATATTTGATACTAGGAAAGTGAATCTTCCTACATCAAATGGTTTTGTAAATAGATCAGCTAACTGATCATCTGTATGAATTTTGGTAACTTGGATTAATTTCTTCTCATTACAATCTCTTATAAAATGAAACCTAATGTCTATATGCTTGGTTTTGGGAAATTTCACTAGATTTTGTACAATGCTTATGGCACTTGAGTTGTCAATGTAAATAGGAGTAGATAGAAAGTTCATACCATAGTCTCTCAGTTGATTCTGAATCCACATCACTTAGGAACAGCAGTGGTAGCTGCTACATATTCTGCTTCAGTGGATGAGGTGGAGACAGTTGTTTGCTTTTTGCACTGCCAAGAGACCAGTCTTGCTCCTAGATATTGACATCCACCAGTTGTGGACTTTCTGTCAATGTTGCATCCTCCATAGTCACTGTCAGAATAGGCTGTTAGTTCAAAAAAGAGTCTTTAGGATACCATAGGCCCAAATGTGGTTGGCCTTTGAGATATCTAAAAATTCTCTTAACAGCAAACAGATGAGTCCTTTGGAGCACATTGAAACCTGGCACAAACACAAACAGCAAACATTATATCAGGTCTAGAAGATGTGAGATACATTAGTGAACCTATCAAGGATCTGTGTAGATGAATGTCCACATCTACTCCATCTTTGTCTGCATAGCTGCTTGTGAGTGTCCATTGGAGTACTAGCAACTTTGGTATCTTTGTAACCAAACTTTTCCAGAATGTCTTTAACATACTTTGATTGACTTATAAAAAGTCCTGTGGGCTTCTGCTTGACCTGCAATCCTAGAAAGAAGGTGAGTTCTCCCATTGAACTCATTTGAAACTTTTTGTGCATCAATGCCTCAAACTCTTTGCACAGACTGTCATTTGTAGACCCAAAGATGATATCATCAACATAGATCAGAACAAGCAGAATCTCAGATTTGATGGACTTTGTGAACAATGTTTTGTCCAGAGTACCTCTCTTAAATCCATTCTGTAGAAGGTATGATGACAGAGTGTCATACCATGCTCTTGGGGCTTGGTGGAGTCCATAGAGGGCTTTGTCTAATTTGTAGACTCTATCTGGATACTTATAGTCCTCAAATCCAGGGGGTTGACACACATAGACTACTTCTTTAATTGTACCATACAGGAATGCAGACTTCACATCCATTTGGTACACTTTAAATCCTTTGAAGCTGGCATAGGCTAGGAACAGTCTAATGGCTTCTATCCTTGCTACTGGGGCAAAGACATCATCATAATCTATTCCTTCTTCTTGAGTGTATCCTTGTGCTACCAGTCTTGCTTTGTTCTTGATTACTATCCCTCTCTCATCCTTATTGTTTCTGAACACCCATCTTGTACCAATTACTCTCTTTCCTTTAGGAAGATCAACTAGAGTCCATACATTCTGAATCTTGAATTGCAGTAGTTCTTCCTGCATTGCCTCAATCCAAGATGGATCTTTCAAAGCCTCAGATGCCTTCTTAGGTTCTAATTGTGGCATCAAACATGCATGTTCAAAGGCAGCTAGACTGAATTCAGGAACTGCTGATTCAGCATCAGTAGACTCCTTGTGAACCATTGTCCTTGTCTGTACAGGAGTGCGTGGATCACCCATTATCTGATTGAGAGGGTGATACTTGTGAACTCTGAGTGTGGGCTCTTTGTCTGTCTGAAATGAGGTTCCTAAATTTGTATCATCTCCTTCAGGACTACTTGATGGTTCTGCTTCAGGAACAGCTTGACCAGAAGTTGGGATTGTTTCCCTATGTGATGGAGCTGTTACCTCAGGACTTGGGATTGGCACTTCATAATTTAGATTTGAATCATGTTGAGCATCCAGTACCCATGGTGGTCACAAGATAGAAGTGGTAGAACAGTATACTCATCCCATTTATCAGAATCTTCAACAGTCTGAAACTTTGTGCCAACAGCTTGAACATTTGTGTTACCAGCATGAGAATTTGTGTTGGCAGCTTCAACCCTGCTTTCATCAGTTTCTGCAGTATACTCAACAAAGCTCAGAGAATTTGTTAGTGAATCTAAATCAAACAACCAATCAGGACCAGTGCCTTTGACATTTGCAGTGTTTTCATTAAACTCAACATTGGCACTTTCTTCAATGGTTTTAGACACACTGTTATATACCCTATAGGCTTTGCTTTGAGTAGAGTATCCTACAAAGAAACCTTCTTCAGCCTTACTTTCAAACTTTCCTAAGTGAGTCTTAGTGTGAAGAATAGTGCATGAACAACCAAAAGACTTTAGAAAGGCTATTAAGGGGACTCTATGATGGAATAACTCATATGGAGTTTTTCCCTTGTGATTGAACAACCTGAACCCTATTTAGCACATAACAAGCTGTATTGACTGCCTCTGCCCAAAAGGTCATTGGCAGTTTGGAATCAGCTAGCATGGTTCTAGCAGCCTCAATTAAAGTTCTGTTCTTTCTTTCAGCTACACCATTTTGTTGTGGTGTTCTTGGTGCACTATATTTCCTTGCAATACCTTTAGACTCACATAAACTGTTTAGGATATGATTTTTAAACTCAGTTCCATTTTCTGACCTGATCGCCTTTACTTTTAAGTTGGATTGGTTTTCTATCTTAAGAATAAATGATTTAACTAGCTTAGCAGTTTCATCTTTAGTCCTAAGAAAGTAGACTCATGTAAATCTGGTGAAATCATCAACAATGACTAAACAGTAAGCTCTTTTATTCAAACTCAAAACAGATGTTGGACCAAAGAGATCCATATGAATAAGATGAAGAGCAGATGAGATTGAATTTACTTCTTTGGCCTTATGAGAAGTTTTGTGTTGCTTGCCTTTAAGACATGCTACACAATGATCATCACAGATGAACTCCTTTTGTGGTAAACCTCTTACCAAATTGTTTTTGACTAGAACATTCATAGATTTGAAGTTCATGTGACACATCCTTCTGTGCCAAAGAGCAGACTCATTAGATGATGCTTTGGATATCAAACAGCTTAAAGTACTTGATTTGGATAAAAGATCTATGTCCAAACAGTAAACATTGTCCTTTCTTGGTGTTCTAAGTAAAACAAGATTTTCAGGTATTTTGAAATCTTTTGAAAGAACAATGCACTCAGAATCTGTGAATACAACAATATTTTGTTTATCACAGATTTGAGACACACTCAATAAATTGTACTTTAGTTGTTCAACAAACAAAACATCATTGAAGATCATATTGTCTGCTTTAACAGTACCTTTACCTGTTACCTTACCTCCCTTGGAATTTCCTCCAAATGCAACAAACCCTCCTTCAACGCCTTTGAAATTTGACAAGCACTCAGAATTGCCTGTCATGTGCCTAGAACATCCACTGTCCAAATGTCATCTTGTTTTATGTTGTGACCTGTTGGTGCCCTGCACAAATAAAAGCTTAGTTAGTAGTGGAGTAAACCCAAACCAAGTTGGTTTTGGGTTGTCCTTGTGCATTGACATAACTAAATACTGTTTGTGACTTATTATACTTAGTGAGATCCACTGGTGGATTCTGTGAAGAATATTTAGTTATGACATGAGGTATCCAGGTGTTCTTTCCAACCTTTGCATTAATAGTCTCAAATGATCCATTACCAGTTCCAGTTTTAGGCTTAGAAGTTTCAACATTTGTATAAACAGTTTGATCTGAGTTTTTTCCTTTAACACACCATATCTGTTTAAAATTTGATTTGGGTTTTGCCAAAACTTGTTTTTGGTGTGTAGACTGTTTTTTATTGACTTTTAAGAACCTGTGATCAACTATCTTCTTTGGAACAAGTGCAACAGGAGGTGTAGCCTTAGAACTTTTTGTGTTTTGAACAAATGTCTGTTTCTGAACCACAGTCTGTTTTGCAACAGATGGTTTATACAAACAATGTCTGGCTAAATGGTTTTTCCTTCCACAATGGAAACATCTTTTGACTGTTTTGATTGGAGAACCAATTTTGTTGGACCATAACTGGTTCTTGTTCCTTTGATTTCCCTTTACCTGCTGTTGTTTGGGAAACTTTTGGACACCATGCTTTTGGCATGTGCAGATTGGAACAGTCTTACACCTTTTATTACCTTTTGAGGAAGATGCAATGTTACAGTTAGAAGGTACAGAAACATGTGGAGCAGCGTTGCATACACTCATCTTCTCTTTTCCTTTCTTACTGGGGTTAGGGGTTTCTATAGGTGCACTCATTGTTTTGGGTTCTCTCTCAACTTCTTTGCACTCACAGCCTTCATTTGGAATCAGTTCTTCTTTAGATTCAGACTGTTTTCAAGGATAGGATCTACAGTTGTCATTGACTCATCTAATGGTTCATTAACAAGCCTATCAACAACTTCACTCATGGGATGAATGTATTTGTTGTTGTATGGGGGTGGAGTGGCTCTGTATCCTATACCTTCTTTGGGATTTAGCTGAGATTTTACCCTATCTTTAAATTGAACTTCCATTAGGTGTTCCAGCTTTTGATATGCCAATTTGAAATTTCCTAAATCTATATTGACAGAATCTATTTTCTTGTTAGCTTCTAACACCTTCTATTCAGCCTCATCTAATTTCTTATTTAGAGACTCTATTTTCTTATTCAGTTCCTTTTCTCCCACTCATGATATGTTCTATCATGTCCCATTTGAATCTCATTATCTTTATAGTCATTGATCTGTTTTTCAAGATCTTCTATGGCCTGCATGTACTCATATCTCGTTTCTTCCATCTTAGCTAGAGTTTTTCACATGCTCTCATTATGATCTCTATACTTTTTAACCATATTTTTGCATGTTTGAGAGCAGAGTTTAGCATTTACCTCAGATGGCAGTTCAGTGGAAGTGACATTAGATGTTTCTGCCATGAGAGTTTGAATTTGAAACTCCTCTTCTGTCTGATCACTCCAGTCAAACACATTGTCTTCTTGAGAAACAATGCTTGTGATGATGAAGCTTGATTAGTTTGCTGGGGTCTTGGTGGCTGTTGACCTTGGGATCTGCATTCTCTGGAAAAGTGTCCAAGCTTGTGGCATTTAAAGCATTCAACTTTTGATTTATCAAATGCTGGTTTGCATTCTGGTCTGGCTTGGAAGTTTGATCTGCCAGTTCTTTTCAGAAACCTTTTAGCCCTCATACTTAACTTAGCATGCTGCCATTTCAAGTCCATCTCTTCTAGATCATCTGGATGGATTTTATCTAAATCTTCAGCATTTAGAGCAAACAGTCCATCATTGGCAACAAAAGCTTCATAATGAACTTCAGTAGAATTACCATCAGCACCTGAAAAGGAATCACAACAGTTAGATTTATCAGTTAATGCTGATGACAGCAGAGCAATGTTATGATTGTATGAAAAGGATTTCTTTTTATTTTCAATTTCAGTTTCAAACACTCTCAGACTGTTGTAAAGGTCATCCAACTCTATTTCATCAAGAGTATCTTTTGTTCTCCATTGGGCAGCATAGACTGTCCATTCTTCACCAAGGGATCTAAGAAATTTTCTGTTTACTTCATCTTGATCCAAGCTGACTTTGGCACTCTCCAATTCACCTATCAATTTATTAAACCTGTCAAAGATTTGAGTAAGGTTGTGACACCCTTGCCACATTAACCACCAATTACCATTCACCCAGGATTAATCACCAACAAACACATAACATAATGATCTGATAGCTTAATAATAGTGCGGAAGCAAAATACATAAATAAAAGTATTACAACAGAGTCTAACACCCTACGGTGCTACAAAGGTTACACATCTAAGTCTATAAACTTGAACTGAATTACATCATCCCCAAATTATTACAACATTGATTTCATAAAACAAATACCAAGCTAAACAGTGGAAATCTTCAAACACTTCAATAAACGTCCTAGCTAGACGGTCCAGCTGTAGACTTCCCTTTTCCTGTAAAAATTCAACAACTAAAAGGTAAGCGAATGCTTAGTGAATACCAGATGATTTTCACACATTCTACAAATCTTTATGATGCCCCCAGAGTATCCGCGGTAACACATACCGTATACTCCACACGTATCCCGGATACGCAAACCTGAGCCGCAGCTCCTTCGAGCTGACACTCGGCATAAGAATAACCAACCATCTGAGGCAGACATTACATCGGGGATGACCTACTGTCTATCCTGACCACAGAGGTGTCAAACTCTTGGTCATATAGCACAGTAACATCAGAGTACAGATGCGACCACGCAGGTCCATCGAAGGGATGCACAACAAATGAACGGACATGCAACAAATATGAATGTGCATCAACATAAACGCATGTTAGTAGAATGCCAAACGAACATGAAACAACAGGCCTCAGCAGGCAATGCAAACATAAAGCAGATGCAGACATGTTAAAAATCAAAGGTACTCACAGTGGGTGCGTTATTAATCTTTAAGCAATATTATTTCTCCTCGGAATTTCAACCGGATCCACAAAGTACCCCACTGTGGGTTAAACAACACCACAAGGGACCTGTTAATTCAGTTGTAACAACACATTGTGTTAATATCTTGTTTAATTCCATAAAACTTAATTTTTATAAGTTTTTACCATTTTTGATCCCAATTTCGGATCCATGTCCGAATTCGGACCCCACCCGAATTCGGACCCCCAATTCGGATCGCATGCCAATTCGGTCTCTATATATATATGCCCCAATTCGGACCCCTTTAATTTCGGACCATGTCCGAATTCGGTCCCCAACCGAATTCGGACCTCATCCGAATTCCAACACTTAGAATATTTTGCCATTTTTGATTGTTCACATCTCGGATCAAAAAGCCATTTCGGATTACATGCTAGATTCGAATCTAACCTAGATTCGAATGGTGCCAGATTCGAAACCTATTAAATTCGAACATCCGAATTTCGGACCATTCGAATCTGTTCTTGATTCAATTATTTTCCAGATTTAAATCTAAGTCATTTTCGTGTTTATTCAATACATGAAATAAATTATACCCACTAAAATACACTTAATTTCCACCACTTTAACACTAATATTATCATACTTTCATACCAATTTTACATCCTTTTTAACCAATTTTGTTCATCCATCGAACACACACTAAAACACACACTAAAAATCCATAAATTATACTTATAAGCCGAATCAGAAGCTGAAATTTAACATGTAGCTTCATATACACTAGATTTAAACAAATCTTTAACTATATAACACATGCATCCATGTTTGAATCTCCAAAATCTAATTTTCGGTTCATATAAAAACCGAACCATAAACTTTAAAATTCGAAGGATTGAAGTAATATTTACCTTAAATCGATTCTTGCAGATGTTTTTGTTCCTTAATTGCAAGCTAAATCCAGATTTTCAGCCTCAAATTCAAAGTTTTGATGATCTTCAATTCGTAGAGAGAGAGAGCCGAGAGATGAGAGAGAGTAACTTGGTTCAAATGAATGGAATTAATGAATTTTCCCTCTTTTTATTTCCTTCTTTAAAAACTTGGCACATTTTACCCCTCTTCTTATCCGGTTCCACTAAATACTGATTATGTTTATATAAATAAAGAATCCATCTTTATTTACTATCCCTAATAATTAAATAATTACTTTCACTTAATAAATTGAAATTTCTAAATTTCCAAACAATACAACAAACTTTATAATTAATCCAAATTCCGTACCAACTTTCATAAATCAACTTAACTTACAAATTTAAACTTAATAAACTTCAATTATAATAATTTTAATCCGAGGATGTTACAGCATGGGCTCCACCACGCTCAACTTCGTCCTCGAAGTTACTCGGATATGAAAAGTTGCGGATATTTCTTTAACATCTCAGACTTAGGCTCCCACGTATGATTTGCTCCTTTGTGATGCTTCCAACGAACAAGCACCATCTCTATCTCTTTACTTCTCAATTTCTTCACTTTCGTGTCTAACACACACTCCGGCTCTTCAACATACCGGAGCCTTTCATCGATTTGCAATTCAGTGTGATCTGCCCAATCTTCGTTTTCGGCAGTGAATGACTTCCTGAGATTTCCCACATGGAACACCGGGTGTATGCCCGACATTTCTTCCGGCAACTCTAAACGATATGACTGGTTTCCAACTTTTTCTATTATCTTAAATGGCCCAACAAATCTTGGAGCCAGCTTTCCTCTCTTTACAAAACGTGTAACACCTCTCATAGGTGACACCTTCAAATACACCCAATCATTTACCTCAAAGCTGATTGGTTTGTGCCTTCTGTCGTAATAACTTTTCTGGCGATCCTGGGCCGCCTTCATATTCTGTCTTACCAATTGAATCTTTTCATTTGTTTCTTGTAATAATGCCGGCCCAGCAATCGGCGTTTCACCGGTTTCCCTCCAACATGTAGGAGTCCTACATCTTCTCCCATACAATGCCTCAAACGGCGCTTTCTTGATTGTCGCATGGTAACTGTTGTTATACGAAAATTCTATCAATGGTAAATGGTCATCCCAATTACCACCAAGGTCCAACACACACGACCGCATCATATCTTCAAGTGTCTGGATAGTCCTTTCACTTTGACCATCGGTTTGCGGACGGTAAGCCGTACTCATAGCAATCCTCGTTCCTAACCCTTCTTGTAATGCCGACCAGAAGTTGGAAGTAAATCGGCTGTCTCGATCTGATACTATGGACTTCGGTACTCCATGTCTAGCGACGATCTCATCCATGTAAATGTGAGCTAACTTCTCTAATGAATAGTTTTCCCGAATCGGTATAAAGTGTTCCAATAACTCTTTTAGATGATCAGCGTGTTCGGCTTCAGACTTTAAATACACCAAAATGTCATCTATAAAAACAATTACCGACTTGTCCAACATCGGTCTGCAAACTCGGTTCATCAGATCCATAAAGACAGCCCGGGCATTGGTCAACCCAAAAGGCATGACCAGAAACTCGTAATGCCCGTAACGTGTCCTAAAAGCTGTCTTAGGCACATCTTCCTCTCGAGCCTTCAATTGATGATATCCCGATCTCAAATCAATCTTAGAAAATACACTCGCCCCATGTAATTGGTCGAACAAATCGTCTATCCTCGGCAGCGGATACTTGTTCTTAACAGTCAGTTTATTCAATTCCCGGTAATTAATGCACATTCGCATTGTACCATCCTTCTTTTTCACAAATAAAACAGGGGCTCCCCATGGCGATGAACTTGGTCGAATAAAACCCTTGTCCAACAACTCCTGGAGTTGTGTCATCATCTCTTTCATCTCGGTTGGGGCAAGGCGATAAGGAGAACGAGCTACCGGTGCAGCTCCAGGGATCAGATCAATTCTAAATTCCACTTGTCTCTCAGGCGGCACGCCAGACAAGTCTTCCGGAAACACATCCGGGAATTGTGAAACAACAGGCACATCGGCCAACGTCTTCTTCTCAGCCTTGGCATCTATAGCATATGCCAGGTAGGCGTCACATCCCTTTGCAACAAGCTTTCGAGCTTTTGCAACAGTCAACAAACACAGATCCCCACTTCTCCTATCCCCATAAATACAGATCTCACGCCCCTCCGGAGTAGTTATCTTGATCATACGCTTCTTACACACTATATGGGCTTCATTCTCTATCAACCAATCCATCCCGATAATCACATCAAATTCACTAAACTCGATCGGAATCAAGTCCAAATTGAAGACTACATCTTCAATCACTAAGGTGCAGTTTCGGTATACATGATCTACTTTGACTAAGGTGTTGCTAGCAGTTTCAATATCTAGTACAGCAGATAGCTTAGACAAAGGCATGGCAAGTTGTTGTGCAAACATAGTAGATACAAACGATCTATTGGCACCCGAGTCAAATAATACTCTTGCAGGTAAAGAGTTTACAATAAACATACCCGTGACCACCTCCGGGTTTTCCCTAGCCTCCTCTGCAGTGATTTGAAAGGCACGAGCTGGTGCCCTTTGCTACTGACCCCGACCTCGGTTAACTGAACCGCCGCTTGAACCTCCTAAAGATCGTGTTGATGTTGGAGCAGCAACTGCTGGAGTATTCTTTCGACAATTCCGACTATAGTGCCCCCATACTCCACACTTATGGCAAGCATCAGATCTCCGTGGGCATTCATTTTGAAAGTGGCCCAACTCTCCGCAGCAAAAACACGCACGCCCGTTGGTGCACTTGCCGAAGTGTTCCAGATGACACTTGTTACAATACTGTGGCTCGGTGTTGATAGAGTATGCACGAGCACGACCAGAAGAACTAGACTGTCGACGGTAAGATTGTTGTGGCGAGTACTGAGATGATCGTGAAGAACCAGAATAACCTCCTTCGCGTTGGCGTTTCGGTGGTGAAGGTTGAGTTGGGTTGACTGAAGCAGCAGCGGACCCCATCACGTATCCCGACATACCCAAGATCTGTTCCACATTCCTGGCGGCTTCCAGTAAACCAGCAAATGTGGGGTAGCGTACGTTGCTCATCACCCTTCGAATCTCCAAATCAAGACCAGCCTCAAACCTGGTCACTTTCCTTTCCTCGGTATCCACTTGATGAGGCGCGAACAAACTCAGCCTCGTAAACTCTACGGCATACTGGGACACAGACTTAGTCCCCTGAATCAGCGTCATAAATTTAGCCTCCAATCTTCGGCGCTCATCGGCCGGGCAATACTGCTGAGTGAAGATATCAGTAAACTCAGCCCATGTCATAACAGATACTCTTTCCAAGGTTAACGCATTCACCATCGAGTTCCACCACATTATTGCGTCTTTGGTGAACATGGCAGTAGCGAATCGGACCATATCCTTCTCAGCACAATCGTTGATTCGGAAAGTCCTTTCTGTAGCTGTTATCCACTCCAGTGCAGTAACAGCATCCCCCAACCCAGTAAATTCAACGGCTCCATTTCCCTTAAAGTCCTTGAAACGACAACCCCTGGGCTTATTAGATGACCCAGTGTTGTCATCTTGCTCGTCATTGTTTCCTCCCTCCTTTTCCTTATTCTTCCTTTTGTCTTCCCTTCGCTTAGCTTCGGCCTCATCTCGAGCCCAAAATTGATCTTGTATCATCTCTCTTTGCTCAGCCATCATGGCTAGCATCATTTCTCTCGTCTCTTCAGGTGTCATTCCTCCTCCAGACATGTTCTGAAATATGAAACATATAACTTATTTAGTAACATGTCATTTATTTATAGACACCACCCAATTGTCCCGTATGATAGTCAATATTCTTATGATTACTAGATCGTAACCTATCTTAGTTCAGATCATTACTTAGTATCACTACATGTCAACACTTAATGTTTGAGACCAAGACCTCACGGACACTTGAATCTCAAACTACTGCTCTGATACCATACGCTGTGACACCCTTGCCACATTAACCACCAATTACCATTCACCCAGGATTAATCACCAACAAACACATAACATAATGATCTGATAGCTTAATAATAGTGCGGAAGCAAAATACATAAATAAAAGTATTACAACAGAGTCTAACACCCTACGGTGCTACAAAGGTTACACATCTAAGTCTATAAACTTGAACGGAATTACATCATCCCCAAATTATTACAACATTGATTTCATAAAACAAATACCAAGCTAAACAGTGGAAATCTTCAAACACTTCAATAAACGTCCTAGCTAGACGGTCCAGCTGTAAACTTCCCTTTTCCTGTAAAAATTCAACAACTAAAACGTAAGCGAATGCTTAGTGAATACCAGATGATTTTCACACATTCTACAAATCTTTATGATGCCCCCAGAGTATCCGCGGTAACACATACCGTATACTCCACACGTATCCCGGATACGCAAACCTGAGCCGCAGCTCCTTCGAGCTGACACTCGGCATAAGAATAACCAACCATCTGAGGCAGACATTACATCGGGGATGACCTACTGTCTATCCTGACCACAGAGGTGTCAAACTCTTGGTCATATAGCACAGTAACATCATAGTACAGATGCGACCACGCAGGTCCATCGAAGGGATGCACAACAAATGAACGGACATGCAACAAGTATGAATGTGCATCAACATAAACGCATGTTAGTAGAATGCCAAACGAACATGAAACAACAGGCCTCAGCAGGCAATGCAAACATAAAGCAGATGCAGACATGTTAAAAATCAAAGGTACTCACAGTGGGTGCGTTATTAATCTTTAAGCAATATTATTTCTCCTCGGAATTTCAACCGGATCAACCAAGTACCCCACTGTGGGTTAAACAACACCACAAGGGACCTGTAAGTCATTTGTAACAACACATTGTGTTAATATCTTGTTTAATTTCATAAAACTTAATTTTTTATAAGTTTTGCAGAATTTTGGTCCCAATTTCGGATCTATGTCCGAATTCGGATCCCACCCGAATTCGGACCCCCAATTCGGATCGCATGCCAATTCGGTCTCTCTATATATATATGCCCCAATTCGGACCCCTTTAATTTCGGACCATGTCCGAATTCGGTCCCCAACCGAATTCGGACCTCATCCGAATTCCAACACTTAGAATATTTTGCCATTTTTGATTGTTCACATCTCGGATCAAAAAGCCATTTCGGATTACATGCTAGATTCGAATCTAACCTAGATTCGAATGGTGCCAGATTCGAAACCTATTAAATTCGAACATCCGAATTTCGGACCATTCGAATCTGTTCTTGATTCAATTATTTTCCAGATTTAAATCTAAGTCATTTTCGTGTTTATTCAATACATGAAATAAATTATACCCACTAAAATACACTTAATTTCCACCACTTTAACACTAATATTATCATACTTTCATACCAATTTACATCCTTTTTAACCAATTTTGTTCATCCATCGAACACACACTAAAACACACACTAAAAATCCATAAATTATACTTATAAGCCGAATCAGAAGCTGAAATTTAACATGTAGCTTCATATACACTAGATTTAAACAAATCTTTAACTATATAACACATGCATCCATGTTTGAATCTCCAAAATCTAATTTTCGGTTCATATAAAAACCGAACCATAAACTTTAAAATTCGAAGGATTGAAGTAATATTTACCTTAAATCGATTCTTGCAGATGTTTTTGTTCCTTAATTGCAAGCTAAATCCAGATTTTCAGCCTCAAATTCAAAGTTTTGATGATCTTCAATTCGTAGAGAGAGAGAGAGCCGAGAGATGAGAGAGAGTAACTTGGTTCAAATGAATGGAATTAATGAATTTTCCCCCTTTTTATTTCCTTCTTTAAAAACTTGGCACATTTTACCCCTCTTCTTATCCGGTTCCACTAAATACTGATTATGTTTATATAAATAAAGAATCCATCTTTATTTACTATCCCTAATAATTAAATAATTACTTTCACTTAATAAATTGAAATTTCTAAATTTCCAAACAATACAACAAACTTTATAATTAATCCAAATTCCGTACCAACTTTCATAAATCAACTTAACTTACAAATTTAAACTTAATAAACTTCAATTATAATAATTTTAATCCGAGGATGTTACAAAGGTTTTCATTCTTGCCAGCAGAAAAGTTTTCATACTGTTGTTTCAGAAGATCTTTTTGATTCCTTTTGGTGCTAGCATTACCAGCGAATCTTTTCTCTAAAGCAATCCAAAGAGAATGAGCAGTTAGAACTTTTTAAATTGGTGTTGCTAAGCATTAGAATGGCTATCTGTAAAAGTGTGAGAGCTTTCACTTCATTCATTCTAGCCTTTCTTTCAAGTTCAGTCTTTGGAGGTGTTTTTATGGGCTTGCCCTCAGCATCAAGTTCAGGATCAACTATAGGAGGAAATTCAATAGCTTCCCATATGGCATAATCAATAAATTGAATGTGTTGTTGAATCCGCTATTATCAAATTCCATCGCAGAAAATTAAAAATTTTAAAAAAAAAGCTTCTGACTTTGAAAACAAAGAAAGACCTGTGGCTCTGATACCACTTGTCAGGATCAAAATTACTACCTAAGATTAACTGGTTTGAATCAATCAGAGTATAAAACCAATAACCTTGTATTGAATCAAAGTCCAATTAAGAAGTTTGCGGAATAACACTTAACTGTTTTAAGAAAAGCTTTCAAAAACAAATAACACATAAGTATAATCAACAATCAAATCTTTTGTATTGCCAAACACAATGATTACAATCACCTCTAATCTGTTTGATTAGACGAAGAACACATATTGTTCTTAGGGTTTTACAACCTTAGAGGCTTATGAAAACTTAATCAGAATAGCAACTACAACTAAATCAAAACATGTACGTACAGAGATATAATAGAAAACCTATTCTATCTATTTATAAAGCCTTCTGATTTGTTCTCTTGAGAAACTCTGATTTCTCTGGTAGTAGATATGCATAAATCTTCGAATATAAATCTTTTCCTGAATTTCAGCACTTTCTGTTTATTGAGCTGTTGAGCAGCTTGAAGACTATCTGTTTTCATCAAGAGGCTTAGTTAAAATTTCTGCAAGCTATGTGTTAGTACATCCAGTGTGACGATAGCAGTCTAAGTTTAGATAGCATTTTGTGTAAGTCAATTTACTTGATATTGAATATTAACAAGTGTTTGACATATATGTTTGATTATGAATGTTTGATATTGATTGATTGTATGTTTGAACTTAGGGTAACGTATTACAATAAGTTCAAACATAAAACTCAAAGATAAATTCAAACATAAGATAAAACATAAGTTTGAAAGACAAGGGTTCGAGTTTAGTTGAAGGGAAATTCGAATTTGTCTAGGAGGACAAGTTCGAATAGGCCTTGGGCCTAAGTTCGAAGTTGTCCTAGACAAAGTCGAACCTGTCAGTATAATTAAGGGTTAATTCGATTAATTAAGAGACTTTTGCAGAGGCTTGTCAGATTTCAGAGAGTTTAAGGAAAAGGGCGATCTCGAACTTGCTAGCATTTGGAGAGTTTTCGTTTGGAGAGAATCATCGTGTTGGGGCGTTCTAGTTGTTCGTCTATCACCGTGGTAGTCTCCGTGTTTCGGTGTGTGTGGTCTTTCCGTCAAGCCACTAACGAGGATTCCGCACTCGTTGGAAGGTGTCGCGTCAAGATAGATCCGTAGAGAGCAGATGCAATTGCGGCCGCTTATGGAAATTGCGTTCAAGGGAAAATCAACCATCCTGCGCTATGGGATGAGGATTATGATCAGGTGGACCCTGATGATTTAGAGGAAATGGATCTGCAATGGCAACTGGCCATGGTAACTCAGCGAGTTAAAAGGTTCATCAAGAGGACGGGCAGAAATCTCAACGTTAGTAACAATAAGATTGGGTTTGATAAATCCAAAGTTAAATGTTACAACTGCCAAGGGTTAGGACATTTCGCTAGAGAGTGTCAAAGGCCTAAAGTCGAGAACTACCAGAACCAGTACCAGAATCAATCTCACGGGAGATATCAGCCGGGTAGTTCGGGTAGTCAGGCAAATATAGCTGGTCTGTTAACCAATGTAACATCTGACAGACAGCTCGATGGAACATATGACTGGAGTACACATCCAGAGTCTAACGCTAGAGCCTTTGTGGCTGAAGTGACAGAGACTGAAAGTGTCGGAGCAGAGGAGCAGGCAAAGGACACAAATCAGAATGATATCAGTCCTATGTTGGTAGAAAAGTCCGAAGATCAGACGACTCTGGAGTTCGCCGCACAGATGGCCAACGTGGAATCAGATCACGCCAAGGTAATTCTGAACTTCTCTATTTTCCGTGAGTTATGTGCTTTGTGTGCTACGTCTAATGATAGATTAAACTTAGTGCTAGAATCACATCAAAATATAACTACTCAAAATGAATCCTTAAAATCAGACAATGCTAGCCTATTAGATATAAAGGAAGACCTTAGGAATAAGCTTAAGGTAGATGCGCAAGATGTCATAGTTCTGAAAGACAAGCTGAGTGAGCAGTGTGTTAGAATAGAACTGATGTATGAACATGTTGAGGCATTGACCAAAGAGCTTAAGATCAAAGAAGTAGAGCTAGCAGAATCTAAGGTTAAGGTAGTCGAGGTGAATAGTAAACTGGAAAAGTTTAGGAACTCATCACTGAACCTAGGAATGATCTTAGACGCACAGCGTCAGTCTAAGAAACCTATAGGTTTAGGGTATAATGAGAGTCCTCCACCTTTTAATGATAATTATGTACCTCAGCCTCAGGATAAGACTGATAAACTAGTTGAATCAGAGGTAGTACCTGAACCTGTGTCCGAAATTGTTAAGGTTAAAGAAACTAAGGTGACTAGTAATAATGTCAAGATTAAGAAGGTCAAATTTATGCCATCTTCAAGTGATAAGCCTGTAGGAGAAGCCAAAATTGACTTTAATGATCAAGAGGAGGAAACAGTCACTATAGCTGAGACGAAAGAACAAGACACTAGTGAGACACCTAAGTCAAAGGACACGCATAAGAAGTCGATTGACAAAATGTCTTGCTTTAGATGTCTTGAAAAGGGACATGTTGCTTCTAGTTGTCCACATAGGAAGGTAGACTCTACACCTAAAACTGGAAAGCCGCAACAACATAAACCTTCTACAAGTGGTGCAAGCACAAGTAGTTCTCATAACACCGAGAAAATTGTGCAAGCCACACCAAAATTTGCTGTGAAACAAACACCAGTGTCAGGTCGACCCAACGAAGTGATTAGGACTAATTCACCATCTAGGTCTGGACCGCAACAAAATTATAGGAGTACTACACCTGGAAGAGCTTACAATCCGGTTAGGTCACACACTTCTGTAAGACATCAAACACCAGGTAGAGCTCAGGGATATCAATCGGAAATGCCTTATAATCGAAACTATTCAAGAGCTCCACAGCAAATGCCTACACAAAGGCCGAGAGTGAATTTAAATCACTCTGCACCACAACAGGCTCTAAATCGAAAACCCAAGTCACCTGAAAGGAGAGATGGGTATTTGAAAGAGTTCAAGTATGTGGACGAGAATGGTATTACCAAGTCAGTCATGGATTGGGTTCCCCGTGATAACTAACCTCTTTTCTTTCATGTGCAGGAGATAACTACAGGTCCAAACAACAAGTGGTTCGTCGACAGTGGTTGCTCTAGGCACATGACAGGGGAAAGAAGTCTACTTGCAGAATTCAAGGGAGGGAATAGGGGATTTGTATTGTTCGCTGGTAACAAAGGAGGAAATATCACCGGTACTGGAGTGGTCACTAATAATACTATCAAACTGGATAAAGTCTATCACGTTGATAAACTGGTTCATAATCTCATTAGTGTATCTCAAATCTGTGATAAGAAAAACTCAGTACTTTTCACTGATACTGAGGCGTTAGTGCTGAAACCGAGATTCAAAGTACCTGAAGAGTGGATACTGATGAGGGCTCCAAGGAAGAATGACTTGTACATGCTAGACATGAACAAACCAGAATCTTTGATGAGACCAATTTGTCTACTATCAAAAGCTTCAGAGACTGAATCAGTTTTGTGGCACAGACGCATGGCACACTTGCACCTGCAAAAGATGAATTACATTACTAAAAATGGATTGGTGCAAGGTGTTCCAATGAAGAGTTTTCAGTTTGAAGACAAGTGTCTACCATGCAAGAAAGGAAAACAACACAAGAAGGCACACAAGTCCAAGACTCAGAACTCTATAGCTGCCACGTCCGATTTGTTGCATATGGACCTGTTCGGACCAATCAACAAAAGGAGCATAGGTGGTAGTTGGTATTGTTTGGTTATTATTGATGATTACTCACGATTTTCTTGGGCTTTTTTTTAGGTACGAAGGACGAGACAACTGCCAAGCTAATCGGGTTCTTAGACCAAGTGGAAAACTCTTACAGAACGCGGGTAAAACGTATCAGGAGTGATAACGGAACGGAATTCAAAAACACGGTTATTGGTGTATATTGCCTATCAAAGGGCATAGTGCATCAATTTAGTGCACCATATGAGCCACAACATAATGGGGTGGCAGAACGGAAAAACAGGACCTTGATTGAGGCAGCAAGGACCATGCTCTCGGATTCAAAGCTTCCTACCATGTTTTGGGGGGAGACAGTGAATACCGCGTGTCATGTTTTAAACCGGGTCCTTACTGTCAAATCATTAAACAAAACCTGTTATGAAGTTTGAATAAAAGGCCACCAAATTTAACTGGCTTCGAACCGTTTGGGGTACCATGCACGTTAATGAAAACAAAACATCAACCTAAGTTTGGTGAAAAGGCCGACGAAGGTTATTTCCTAGGTTGTGTGCCGAACTCTCCAAACAAACGGGTTTTTAACAAATCAAATGGTACGGTAGAGATTGTGTATAACATTGATGTTACAAGTTATGCACATGAACCCCAAACTGGTCTGGAATGGATTTTTGATTATGACAAACTGTTTGAATCATTTAACATTCCTTTGGATGGAAATGCAGGTACAATCGAACAGGACTTGTCGTCATTAAATCTGAATGACGAGGGTCAAAGTTTTCCGAGGACGACCTTTCCATCAACTTTCGAGCCTACAACAACAGAAGATAGATCTCCAGCAGAGAATGATTCTGAAATACCTACAAACGAAAATCAGACAACAAGTTCTAACTCTGAAGACAGTGGTCATGAGGAAGAAAATGTAGAGTCTGAAGTCGTTCCCCCGTTAGGTGAGATAGGATCAAATTTGGGAGATAATCTTAGGGTTGACGAGATAGAAACATCTAGGATTAATAAGAATCATCTGATTGAGAGTATCATAGGAAATCCTAATGCTGGTGTAAGGACTAGGAGTAGTTTGAATAACAACACAGTGTTGTTGTTAATGATCAATGACTCCAAGGCCTTTCACACTTGCCTCTATTCATCTTTCATCTCGCAAGTAGAGTCGAAGAATGTGCAAATGGCACTGAAAGAAAACTCTTGGGTTGAAGCGATGCAGGAAGAACTGTCACAGTTCAGGAAACTTGAAGTGTGGGAGTTAGTTCCGTTACCTCGAGGAGAAGTTGCAATAGGAACCAAGTGGGTTTTTAAGTGCAATAGAGATAATCGGGGTATAGTGACTCGCAACAAGGCAAGACTTGTGGTAAAGGGTTTCAACCAAGAGGAAGAAATTGATTACAATGAAGTATCTGCGCCAGTAGCAAGGCTTGAGGCAATCCGTTTGTTTTTAGCTTTTGCTTCCTTCAAAGGTTTTAAAGTTTATCAACTTGACATAAAGAGTGCTTTTCTTTATGGGAAAGTGAAGGAACTAGTGTATGTGGAACAACCGCCCGGGTTTACAGATCCAAAGTATCCAGACAGAGTGTATCGGTTAGATAAGGCTTTGTATGGACTACATCAAGCACCAAGGTCGTGGTACGAGTCACTATCTAATCATCTTTTAGACAACGGGTTTGAAAGAGGGAGAATAGATAGTACGATGTTTGTGAAAAGAAAGGGTGAACATTTCATCTTGGTACAAGTGTACGTCGATGATATCATTTTCGGGTCATCAGACGAGCAGATGTGCAAAGACTTTGAGAAGGTGATGAAGTCTAAGTTTGAGATGAGTGTTATGGGTGAGTTAAACTTCTTTCTGGGTTTGCAAGTCGAACAGAGGAAGGAAGGTATGTTTATTCATCAGACGAAGTATGTCTACGACATTCTAGAGCGCTTCGGGATGGAAGGAACCAAGCTCACAGCTCACTTCAGCACGCCGATTCAAGTGAATCATAATCTCGGACCGGGTACAGAAAGTGATACCGATGTGGATCCGACGTTATATCGGGCCATGATTGGATCACTCATGTATTTAACTGCTTCTGGACCTGACATAATATTTGTTGTGTGTATTTGTGCTAGGTTTCAAGCTAATCCAAAAGAGATGCATATGAAAGCTGTGAAGCGGATTATGAGATACCTCAAGTCGAAACCGAAGCTGGGACTTTGGTATCACGTGGATGGTGATCTGGAATTGGAGGCGTTCACGGATTCAGACTATGGAGGATGCAGCTTGAATCGCAAGTCAACAACTGGAGGTTGTCAGTTCCTTGGAGGGAGACTCGTTTCCTGGCAATGCAAGAAACAGACTTGGGTAGCCGTGTCAACGTGCGAGGCCGAATATGTTGCTGCTGGTAGTTGTTGTTCACAGGTTTTGTGGATACAACAACAATTGCGGGATTACGATTTGACTTATAATCATACTCCTATTAGGATAGATAACCAGTCAACTATTGCAATAACCAATAATCCAGTTAAACACAGTAAAACCAAACACATAGATATAAGACACCATTTTATACGTGATTGTGCTGAAAGAATTTAATTAAGCTGGTAAAAGTGGCAACGGAAGATAATAATGCTGATTTATTTACCAAATCTTTTGAGAAGTCACGTTTTGAGTTGTTAGTTCAACTAAACGGAATGCGAAATCCAGAGTAACTTGACCTTAGTAGAAATTATTTCTTTTTATAGCAGTATAATTTCTTTCTTTTTATAGTAAGTTTAGTAGCTTAGAAGAATTTCTTTCCTTTTATAGTAAGTTAGTAGGTTAGTTTATTTTATTACTCTTATTTATGAAAAACAAAAGAAAAAAGAGAGAAAACCATAAAAAGTTCAAAAAAAAGAGAATATTGGAAAATGAGTTAAGTCTTAGATACAAAGGTTCAAAGTGACGAAAATTAGCACAGTCGATTCAATCTCTAAGTGTTAAACTTTCACACATAATGCACCTTAACTCTAAGTGATATACATTTTCTAGTTTGATGTGTTGGTAGGCATAATACACAAAGGGAATCTCAAGGCTAATAAAATATTCAAGAAAAAGTCAGACGTGTCACTAACTTAGATGTACGACCAAAAGGTCTTAATTTTTATGTTAGAGACATACAGACATTGATTCTAAATGAGGTATGCAAATTTTCTGGGGGATGTATAGCAACATCAGATACATCTTACAGAAAAGAAAAGAATAGAAAAATCATGATAGTGAATTGAGAGTCAAAACAAGTAACTCTGTTGTACGTAAGTACAGACATGTTGCCTCTGGTTTGACTCGAGTTAGCAAGATAAGTCGCTTTGTTGTACGTCGGTACGGACCTGTCACCGCTGTCTTGCTAGCTTTAAAATAAACTTTAAGACAAACTAAGACACTCTGTTGTATGTAAATACAAAACTGTGTCCGACGTTTGCCTTTTAAAGAAAAGTTGCAATACCGAAAAGTTATAATCATTGTGTGTATGCCTTGATCATAAAGTATGTCTAAGTGTGAGACACGTAAGGTAGTTTCTTGATAAATAAAAAGGCCAAGGGATATTCCAAAGTGTAACATGTTTAAAGGAAAAATAATACCAACAATCGCTTAGAAAGGTGTGTCACGACAAATAACCAAAGGAATCAAGAATTCCTAAGTGTGAAAGTAAGATACTAAAAGGGCGTATCTGACACCGCTATCTGATTGAACCTTTCTTTGACTTTCTCGCCAAAAATATTCTGTTAAGTATAGGATGTAAATTTTAAAAGTATTTTAGAGTAGTTTAAGGTTAAATTTTATTCAAAATTTTATTTCATTTTATTTTACTTTACTTTATTTTATTTTATTTTTAGTTTATTTTAGTTTAAATTCATTTTTATTTTTTTATTTTTAGGAAAAAGGTCAGAGTTACTGAAGATGCATTTTTAGTTGAATAAACATACATTACATGAAAATCTATTGTGAAGACCTCCCCTTCCGGGTCAGTCCTCAAAGTCTAGGTCCCACAAATTGCAACACAATATCAATCATACTAAGATAGGGTAATTAATTGCGGAATTAATAATTACATGTACATTACAGATTAGGATTTAAGTTACATATGTAAAAATAAATTTATAAAAAGGGTAACATCTAATCTAATCATAACATCATACATCACATCAAGTCTACCCAGAACCACCATGTTTACTGTCTTCCAATCAGTACCAGAAAGTTTGTTGAGTAGTGGTCTAAGAAAGCTTCAAAACTTGGATCTTGAATGACCTAAGTACTAGGTCCTGCAGGTGATTTTCCTTTGGCTTTTCCTGTAAAATATTAATGCAACATCTGTAAGCAAAGCTTAGTGAGTTTATAGATTTTCAATATCAACATGCGTGTCAAGCGGGGTCATTAGTCTAGCGTGATATGTCTTGGCTGCCGCTACAGCCCTCATGATTGAGATATAGAATCATAGAATCGGATGATGTTCAGGCCACACTCACGCTTAAATCGTGGGGATCAGCCACATACTGGGCTAGCTACCAGTAAGTCAATATGGCGGAACATCGGAGGTCATTACCAAGTTCATAAGAACTGGTGAAATAGCCAGGTCTAGAACAATAGACCATCAGGGCTAGTCAAGCTGAATCAATATATACGTCAAATGTCTGATCAATAGTGAAAGCTTAAGTCGTAGAAGTCATGATAGCAATGAATCAATAAGCAATGTCTGAAGAAATCTTAAATGCAATATGATATGATAATCAGATAGCTATCATGATCCACTGGGCAACACCGAACCATGGTGTGCACAGGTTTCAATCCAGCTGATAAAATGAATGTCAATAAGTCTAACATCAACAATATATCTCAACCGGAATTTATGCATGTTCAATCTGAATATCTATAACTCACTGGTCGGGGTCTTTATCAAACAGATATAAAAATCTGCCACCTGAGTTATCTCAGGATTTTATCTTTGTCAATCTGTAATCTGTCAATCAATTCTCTGACCCGCTTTTAAGTCTTTAAGTCTTTAAATCTTTGTTCAGATATTAACTGAACCTGTCCAGAATTATATCACATAAATCTCATGTCAATATCATCATCATTATCATGAAATTTTCATCATCTTTTGGTCATAAATTCTTGTATTTTATCTGAGTCTGATATCTGATAACTTGTCTTATCAATGTCATCATCTTTTATCTTTTAATCTTGAATTTCATCTGATTCTGATAACTTATTTATTCTCAAATCATTCTCTGTCTCAATATTTCTCAAAAGTCCTCTATTTATATATTTAACAATATATATAATCATTCATTTAATTAAATTATCAAAATACATAAAATTGGGTTTTCGGGTCATCAACTTCGGATCCACCCGGATTCGGGTATCCGGATTCGGATTCATCCGAAATGGTCATCCGGATTCGGTCCTAGACATCCGAATTGAGCATAGTCCGAATTAGAATCAAAACCGAAATGGCACCGAATTCGGATCTTTCAAGATCCGAAATATTAAGATCCGAATTTTAGAGTCCGAACTTATGATCCGAAAAGCATCCGAAATTGTCCAATCATCCGAATTCGGGTTCACCGAATTCGGATCCTAACTTCAAAATTCCCAGAATTTGTTCATCATGTTCTTCATATATATTCATACGGATTTTTATTAATTTTCACTAAACATATTTAAAATTGACATGCAATGTTATATAAAGTTGTATTAACATTATTTGAGTATTTTTATATGATTTCTTTGGTCAAAAACATCTTAATTTGATCAAGATCATGCAAAAATATGAAATTTTGTCAAGAACACCATTTTTGGTAAAAATCTGATTTGTACTAAATTTGGATGATCCATCCTCTGATTTTTGTTTCTATGAGTTCTATTTACTTAAATTCATCATAATCTACTAGAAATCTAGGCATGCAATAACAATTCCATAATTTTAATCTCTTGGTTTCGGTTTCTCACTAAACCGAACCAAACATTATAAGAATCAAAATTAAAAGTGAATTTTACCTCAAATTCTTTGTAGATTGTTGTTGATCTTTGATTCTTGTAACTCCTTCTTGTATTAAATCCTCAATTACTTGCAATTATAATGAATTTCTTGTGAATTTGTTGAGATGGCCGAGAGGTTAGAGAGAGATTAGTGAGAGCGAGAGAGTAATTTTTCATTAATGATCATAAATGATCATTATCTTGGTTTTTATATATATCAAATGTTGTTATTTAAATTTAACCCTCTAAACTTTTGTATTTTACATATCTTTTATTTTAATAATCTTTAATAATTAAAATCATAAATATATTTTACTTAATATTTTCATATTCAAAATAATTAATGTAATAAAATTACATTATTTTCTCAAAGTACAAAGATTATAACTGGATCAAAAGCTGGGTTGTTACAGAATGGGCTCCACCACGCACAAACTTCGTCCCCGAAGTTAGCTATGTTCGAACAGACTGGGATAGGTAGCTTTCATGACATTTCTGGATTCCCAAGACTGATGTGAACCTTTGTGGTGTTTCCACTGGACGAGCACCATCTGTATTTCTTTATTTCTAAGCTTCTTGGTCTTCGAGTCCAGAATACACTCCGGCTCTTCAACCACTCTAAGCTTTTCATCAATCTGCAAGTTAACGTGTGGTATCTGAACTTCCCTTTCCTCGGCTAAACTCTTTCTCAAGTGACTGACATGGAATACAGGATGTATTCCAGCTAAGTCAGCTGGTAGTTCAAGACGATAAGATTGATTTCCTATCTTTTCAACAATCTTGAACGGACCGATGAATCTTGGAGCTAGCTTGTTTCTTTTAATGAACCGCACCACATTCTTCATTGGAGATACTTTCAGCATCACCCAATCGTTAACTGCAAAACTGATTGATCGATGTCGGTTGTCATAATATGACTTCTGCCTGCTCTGAGCTTCAAGGATATTTTTTTTAACAAGTTGAATCTTTTCGTGAGTCAACTGTAGAAGGGCAGGTCCTGCTATTGGCGATTCACCTGTTTCGCGCCAACAGGTGGGAGTTCTGCACTTTCTTCCGTATAGAGCTTCAAAACTTGATCGTTGAATGATAACTGTTATTATATGAGAATTCGACCAACGGCAAATGGTCATCCCAGTTACCACCTAGATCAAGAACGCAGGCACGAAGCATATCTTCCATAGTTAGGATAGTACGCTCACTCTGGCCATCTGCATTAGGATGATAAGCAGTACTCATAGAGATCCGAGTACCCATCCCGTCTTGTAGAGCTTGCCAGAATCTGGATGTGAAACGACTATCACGATCGGATACAATAGACTTTGGCACACCGTGACGAGAAATTATCTCAGTGATGTATAGCTGTGCCAATCTATCAAGGGAATATGTTTCTTTCATCGGTATGAAATGAGCTGACTTCGTTAATCGATCCACGACTACCCAGATGGAGTCGTGTTGTCTTTTGGTTTTCGGCAGCTTCGTGACGAAGTCCATTGTTATATGCTCCCACTTCCACTCAGGAATTGGTAGTGGTTGCATATCCCCAAAGGGTTTCTGGTGTTCTGCCTTAACCATCTGACATACTCTGCAGCTTTCAACACATTTTCCGATGTCTTTCTTCATTCCTGGCCACCAATAATCGGCTTTCAGATCAAAATACATCTTTGAGCTGCCAGGATGAACAGATAATTTGGACTTGTGAGCTTCCGAGAGAAGAGTGCTGAGGATTGAACCATACTTAGGAACCCAAATTCGGTTTCCCTTGAGACAGTGAAGTCCCAAATGATTCAGAGTTAGAAATTGTAGCTGCCCTTTAAGATTTTCAGAACTAATATTCTCTTCTTTCAGTGCTTCAGCTTGAGCAACTCTGATGTCTTCAATGAGATCAGAAGAGAATATAACCGGAGTTAGAGCATAGCAGCACTTTTCTGGATAAACTTTTCTACTCAAAGCATCCGCGACAACATTAGCTTTGCCGGGATGATATAGGATCTCGCAATCATAGTCCTTGATAAGCTCCAAGGACCGTCGCTGTTTCATGTTCAGATCCTTTTGAGTGAAAAGATGTTTGAGACTCTTATGATCAGTGTAGAGCTGACACCGAGTCCCATAAAGATAATGCCGCCAGATTTTCAGAGCAAAGGTGACGGCAGCCAACTCAAGATCATGAGTTGGTGCACTTTTCTCGTAATCTTTTAATTGCCTTGAAGCGTAGGCAATAACCTTTCCTCTTTGCATGAGAACACATCCTAAGCCAGTACCAGATGCGTCGCTGTAAACGACGAAATCGTCATTTCCTTCTGGCAAGGCTAGGATCGGCGCTTGGATAAGTTTCTGTTTCAGAATGTCAAATGCCTCTTGCTGTTTATCGATCCAAACGAAAGGAGTATTCTTTCGTGTTAGCATCGTGAGAGGTACAACAATCTTCGAGAAATCTTTTATGAATCGCCGATAATAACCGGCCAATCCAAGGAAACTTCTTATTTCGGAGGCATTGCGAGGCGTTTGCCATTTCTGAACGGCCTCAACTTTCGAAGGATCAACGGAAATCCCTTCGCCAGAAACAACATGGCCAAGGAACTGAATCTATAAGAATCAAAGTATAAATTTCAAGTTCTGATGTAAATCAAAGAATATTTAGGAAATAGCTCAAGACATATATAATAGAAATTATACCTGTCTGAGCCAAAATTCGCACTTAGAGAATTTTGCGTAGAGTCTTTCTTTTCTTAATAACTCTAGCAATTGCTGCAGATGAATAGAATGATCAGTCTCCGTTTTGGAGTAAATCAGAATATTGTCTATGAATACGATAACTGATTTATCCAACATTGGTCTGCACACGCGATTCATGATGTCCATGAACGCCGCTGGTGCATTTGTTAAGCCAAACGGCATCACGAGAAATTCGTAATGACCGTATCTTGTACGGAAGGCTGTCTTTGGAACATCTTCATCTCTAACTTTCAATTGATGATACCCAGAACGAAGATCGATTTTTGAAAAATAGCTGGCTCCTTGTAGCTGATCAAACAGATCATCGATCCTGGGTAGAGGATATTTATTCTTTATGGTAACCTTGTTCAACTCGCGGTAGTCGATGCACATACGGAAGATTCCGTCTTTCTTTTTAACAAATAGAACAGGTGCACCCCACGGAGAAGAACTCGGTCGAATAAAACCCTTCTCTAACAGCTCTTGCAGTTGCTTTGACATTTCCTGCATTTCTGCAGGTGCAAGTCTGTAAGGAGCTTTTGCAATAGGAGCCGCACCAGGAACCAAGTCAATACTGAACTCGACTTGACGTTCTGGTGGCACTCCGGAAATGTCATCAGGAAAGACGTCTGGGAACTCGCAGACAATCGGAATATCAGACAAAGATTTCTTTTCAGAGTTGTATTCGGATAGAGCATAACACAGATAGGATTCATGACCCTTAGATACATATTTATGAGCTTTCTCTATAGAAATAAAGCAGTGAGCACCTTTACGCTTCTCGCCCTTGATCTCCAATACTTGGCCGTCTGAGGACTTGATTCTGATGATCCGACGGTTGCAGATGATTGTAGCCTCGTTGTTCATTAACCAGTCCATGCCGATGATGACGTCGAATTCTTTTAACGTAATAGGAATGAGGTCGAGATTGAATACGATGTTGCCAATAAGTAGTGTGCAATTACGGTAAACGGAATCAGCCATAACAAATTTGTTACTAGCTGTCTCAATGTCTAGTATCACAGAAAGCTTTGATGGAGACTTGTGTAATCTTTGTGCAAAAGATGTTGATATGAAAGAACGACTCGCGCCGGAATCAAATAGTACTCGGGCAGGAATAGAGTTAAGCAGGAACATACCGGTAACTACGTCAGGTGTTTCTTTTGCTTTCTCGGCTGTTATTTGAAAAGCTCGAGTCTTTGCAGTCGGCGTTGCAGCAGAACTCTTAACTGTAGACCCTCCAGCTGATGACTGATACTGATAACGCGGCCCGCTACGACACTGATTCATAAAGTATCCCCTTTTTCCACATTTTGCACATCCACGTCCCTGCTATGGACATTCTTCACTACTGTGACCGATCATGTTGCACGCAAAGCAAGTAACATCATCTGGATTGCACAATCCCATATGTGATCTTCTGCATCGCTTGCAGAATCGTGGTTCGTTCGTGAGGGAGTAAACTTGTGCTTTCTGCTGTGAACTATGCTGATGGGATTGCTGAGATTGCGACTTATTTGGCTTGAAAAATCTGCCAAATCTTTGTTTCTTCGGAGGAGACGGATTCATTGGGTTAGTCGTTGGAGCGTATAGCTGATCGTCGTACTCTAGATATCCTCTCTCAATCTGTCTGGCTGCTTCTACCATTTCTAAATAACTCTTGTATTTGATAGCGCTCATCGGATGTCTGTATCTAGGATTGAGTCCTACACGGAATCTATTCATCTTTCTTTCTTCGGTAGCTACTTGGTATGAGGAGTAACCGCATAGTCGTGAAAACTCGTGTTCGTATTCGTCAACTGTCTTCGTTCCCTGAGTCAGCTGCATCAGTTGTACTTCCATCTTATCTTGTTGGTCGATCGGGCAGTACTTCGCATTGAACATATCAAGAAACTGGTTCCACTCTAGAGTCTGAATTATTTCTTCACCATAGATACTCCTCTGAGTTTTCCACCAGGCACGGGCAGCTCCCACAAATAGTGCAGACGCATAACTCACATCCTTTGAATCTAAACAGTCAGAGATTCTAAAGATCTCTTCGGTATGACTGATCCAATCCATCGCTTGAATTGGATTCACTGTACCCTCAAAAAACAGGGCACCGCTCGCTTTGAAATCTTTAAATTTGCAGCCTTTTGGCTGAGCAGTTTGGGTTTCTGGATTAGATTTATCAGAATCAGATTCATTAGTCTGGACTTGCTTTTCTTTTCTCTTATTTTTCTTTTCTTCACGTCTTTTAGCTTCGGCCTCATCTCTGGCCTGAAACTGTTCTTGCATTGTCTTATTTTGTTGTTCTGAATGTTGGGCTAAAAGTTGTTGCATCATTTCAAACATTTGTTGTGGGTTCATGTTGCTGGGAATATCACCTGATCCTGATCCTGACATCTTCTACTGAAAATTACAAGCATTTAACTATCAGTTTATAGACTTAGATCTATGTACCCTTTTTCCCATCCTAGTAGTCTGTACATCCTATCTCAGTTCAAACCTCCTAAATGATTGATACATATGTATTGCTTCAGTTTGAGACCAAGCATACTTACGTAATACTTGATTCACTCAAACTATGGGCTCTGATACCATCCTGTGAAGACCTCCCCTTCCGGGTCAGTCCTCAAAGTCTAGGTCCCACAAATTGCAACACAATTTCAATCATACTAAGATAGGGTAATTAATTGCGGAATTAATAATTACATGTACATTACAGATTAGGATTTAAGTTACATATTTCAAAATAAATTTATAAAAAGGGTAACATCTAATCTAATCATAACATCATACATCACATCAAGTCTACCCAGAACCACCACGTTTACTGTCTTCCAATCAGTACCAGAAAGTTTGTTGAGTAGTGGTCTAAGAAAGCTTCAAAACTTGGATCTTGAATGACCTAAGTACTAGGTCCTGCAGGTGATTTTCCTTTGGCTTTTCCTGTAAAATATTAATGCAACATTTGTAAGCAAAGCTTAGTGAGTTTATAGATTTTCAATATCAACATGCGTGTCAAGCGGGGTCATTAGTCTAGCGTGATATGTCTTGGCTGCCGCTACAGCCCTCATGATTGAGATATAGAATCATAGAATCGGATGATGTTCAGGCCATAACTCACGCTTAAATCGTGGGGATCAGCCACATACTGGGCTAGCTACCAGTAAGTCAATATGGCGGAACATCGGAGGTCATTACCAAGTTCATAAGAACTGGTGAAATAGCCAGGTCTAGAACAATAGACCATCAGGGCTAGTCAAGCTGAATCAATATATACGTCAAATGTCTGATCAATAGTGAAAGCTTAAGTCGTAGAAGTGATGATACCAATGAATCAATAAGCAATGTCTGAAGAAATCTTAAATGCAATATGATATGATAATCAGATAGCTATCATGATCCACTGGGCAACACCGAACCATGGTGTGCACAAGTTTCAATCCAGCTGATAAAATGAATGTCAATAAGTCTAACATCAACAATATATCTCAACCGGAATTTATGCATGTTCAATCTGAATATCTAATACTCACTGGTCGGGGTCTTTATCAAACAGATATAAAAATCTGCCACCTGAGTTATCTCAGGATTTTATCTTTGTCAATCTGTAATCTGTCAATCAATTCTCTGACCCGCTTTTAAGTCTTTAAGTCTTTAAATCTTTGTTCAGATATTAACTGAACCTGTCCAGAATTATATCACATAAATCTCATGTCAATATCATCATCATTATCATGAAATTTTCATCATCTTTTGGTCATAAATTCTTGTATTTTATCTGAGTCTGATATCTGATAACTTGTCTTATCAATGTCATCATCTTTTATCTTTTAATCTTGAATTTCATCTGATTCTGATAACTTATTTATTCTCAAATCATTCTCTGTCTCAATATTTCTCAAAAGTCCTCTATTTATATATTTAACAATATATATAATCATTCATTTAATTAAATTATCAAAATACATAAAATTGGGTTTTCGGGTCATCAACTTCGGATCCACCCGGATTCGGGTATCCGGATTCGGATTCATCCGAAATGGTCATCCGGATTCGGTCCTAGACATCCGAATTGAGCATAGTCCGAATTAGAATCAAAACCGAAATGGCACCGAATTCGGATCTTTCAAGATCCGAAATATTAAGATCCGAATTTTAGAGTCCGAACTTATGATCCGAAAAGCATCCGAAATTGTCCAATCATCCGAATTCGGGTTCACCGAATTCGGATCCTAACTTCAAAATTCCCAGAATTTGTTCATCATGTTCTTCATATATATTCATACGGATTTTTATTAATTTTCACTAAACATATTTAAAATTGACATGCAATGTTATATAAAATTGTAGTAACATTATTTGAGTATTTTTATATGATTTCTTTGGTCAAAAACATCTTAATTTGATCAAGATCATGCAAAAATATGAAATTTTGTCAAGAACACCATTTTTGGTAAAAAATCCGATTTGTACTAAATTTGGATGATCCATCCTCTGATTTTTGTTTCTCTGAGTTCTATTTACTTAAATTCATCATAATCTACTAGAAATCTAGGCATGCAACAACAATTCCATAATTTTAATCTCTTGGTTTCGGTTTCTCACTAAACCGAACCAAACATTATAAGAATCAAAATTAAAAGTGAATTTTACCTCAAATTCTTTGTAGATTGTTGTTGATCTTTGATTCTTGTAACTCCTTGTATTAAATCCTCAATTACTTGCAATTATAATGAATTTCTTGTGAATTTGTTGAGATGGCCGAGAGGTTAGAGAGAGATTAGTGAGAGCGAGAGAGTAATTTTTCATTAATGATCATAAATGATCATTATCTTGGTTTTTATATATATCAAATGTTGTTATTTAAATTTAACCCACTAAACTTTTGTATTTTACATATCTTTTATTTTAATCATCTTTAATAATTAAAATCATAAATATATTTTACTTAATATTTTCATATTCAAAATAATTAATGTAATAAAATTACATTATTTTCTCAAAGTACAAAGATTATAACTAGATCAAAAACTGGGTTGTTACATCTATCGTTTTGTGTGAATAAATTTTGCATAGTTTGTTCCGTTACTTGAAAAAGTTGAAAAAATTTGAAAAAGTTGAATTTTATTCAAGGAATTTCAAAAATTTCAATTATGTATGAATTTAAGACAAAGTCGAATTGACATTCGAAACTGTCAGTAAATTCGAATTTAGTGCAAGTTCGAAGATAGTTAGTATATAAAGGTCAACAGTGACTCATTAATGTCACCTACATTTGATTCTAGTGCTTCGAACTTATTCACCTGCGATTTCGAACTTGTGCTTCGACTTTGCCGATTTCGATTTTTCAACTATTCCTCGAAGTTTCGCTCGATTGTGTTCGAATCTACTTACTAATCTAGGCATAAACATAAGTGTTATACAAGATTTAGGTATCCTAGGACCCATTTATAGCAAAAATCAACATATTTTTGAAGTTTTTGGGTTTTAAACTTAGTGATTCAAAATCACAAGTTTTAACCGGTGAAACCTCAAATTAGTTACATATATCTTCGATTAGAACGTACTAGGACTAGTTAATACTAATTTCTAAGTCAAATGGGGTTTAAATCATGGATTTGTGTTCGAAAGTGACCGAATTCGAACATGTTCATCATGTTCGAATTTGTCAGGAACTTCGAAGTTGTCAGTAAACTCGAATTCAAGTCAAATTCGAACATGTCGTTCGAATTTAGTATTAAAATCGAAATGTTTGCATAATTTTAAGTTCAAACTTGTAGAAATTCAAATGTGTTGGATTTTGGACTTACGTAAGTTCAAAATAAAACAAATTTGAAATTAAACAAGTTTCATTTTTATTTTTCACTTCTAATAAATGTTATTGTTTTAATGTGCAGATATGGGTGAAAGAGCCTTCTTTCAAAAGCATAATATGGTCATATCGCCAGATAGGGAGCTTCCTAAAGCTCAGGCATTTAGACCAATGGTGGAATTCTTGGCACACTCCAGGGTGTCATATGCCCTGTCACATAATGTGCAAATCATATTGCCGTATGTTAGGCAAATCTGGGAACAATTGCAGGTTGATTGTACAGTGACGCCAACAGTCTTAAGGACAAGAGTTGCCGGTCAACCTATTGTGTTTTCTGCTGATGTGCTCCGTCGGATTTTGCAGCTGGGGACTGGAGAACAGGAAGCTGGGCCAAACGATTTCACATTGGACATAAGGCAAGCAACCTTTTTACGAATGAGTTATGGACTGGATATAGCTAAAGCTTCGTATATGAAGAGCGTTCTGATAGGCCAATGGAGGTACCTGGCACACGTAATTATGGTGTGCTTTGCACCAAAAAAGGCGGGTTTTGATTATAACGTATCCAAGATGCAATCGGCCATGATTGCCTTGGTATATAATAAAAGTTTCAGCTTTTCGGAGATGTTCTTTGCGGAGTTCGTGCACCAGATCACGGCTCCAGCGCGGGAGAGATTTTTGATGTATCCGCGGTTCGTAATGATGTTGATCCGTCACTCTTTGCCGAACCTGCCACAGCTAGCAGATATTCAGAGTGTGGCAGTGATAGATAAGCGCATTTTTGCTGATTGCCAATCACATAACGCTCGTAGGGCAGAGCAGATTAGACCACTGGACGCACCTCTCTTTGGTGATGTGGTAGATCCAGCGTTTGTAGCCCTAGAGGGGGAGAACTGGGCTGGGGAAGGGCCTCAACCTCAGCCGCAGCAAGTACAGCAACAGCAGCAACCGCCACATCAACAACAACGTCCTCCACAACAGAGAAGAAGACAAAGAGCTCAGGCTAGACCGATTCAGGCTTCAAGGCCAAGCTTAAGCAGAGTTCAAGAGCCAATGGCAGCAGGTCCATCGTTGGATGCTGCGGGCCCCTCAGGTGTGGCCCCAAAAATAGATCCTCGAGTAGAGACTCTAGAGGAAATTTGGGCACAAGGCTCTCAGGGACAAGAAAATATTACTGCTGAGCTTATTGATGCTATCTTGGAGCCGCCAGCTGATTATGATGATCTTATGAGAGATATTGATGAATATCAGCCTGAGGAAGAAGGTCAAGCAGTGACCACCTCAGAATCGGAGTCTGAGGAAGCTGAAGAGATAGAAGTTGAACAAGTAGCAAGTGAATCAGTTGATCCATCTGTCAGAATAGGCAGATACGGATCAAGAATTGTTGTCAGTGAAAGAGAGGCAGAAAAGAGAGCAGCTAGAAATTCAGATGACGATGACTCTGATTTTGAAGCTGAAGACCCTACCCCTCTAGTGCCAAGAGAAAGGGCAAAAATGCACAGATTCATGCAGGGAGCTTCATCTACTTCCGCGCCAGAGCCTGAGACTCCTGATGTTCAGCCATCTGTTCAACCATCAATCACGCCATCTCTAATAACATCCGTTCCATCCACATCGTCCACGTTCACAGATAACCAGCGATTCTCAGAGCTAAGGAGAAAAGTATATTTCCAGACAGTCCAAATATTCCAGCTGTCCAAAGCAGTTAATGAGCTTCAAGCGCATAATGCAAAAATTGATCAGGAAAATATTGAACTGAAAACATTTGTTGCTGATCAAGCTGCTGAGATCAAGACCATGAAGTCCCCCCTCGAGCAGCTAATGAAAAATCTTCAGGATCAGGGGGAGACAAGCTGCAGAGAAAGAGAAGCGATAAGGAGAGAAGATGACGATGGCAATGATCCCGAAGCACGAAAAGAAAGTGAGCCAGAAACTTTTCCATCTGCTCAGCATTCATCAGTTCACGGGGAGCCAAGTCAGTCTGGAGTCGAAAGAGGTGAAGCTAGTTCTTCTAAAATTGTAGAGAGTGAGATGATAGATGCTCTCATGGATATAGAAGAAGAAGAAACACTTTTTGACTTTGATTTTGAAGATGAGATTGAAGATTTAGAGGAAGGGGAGTTTGTTCTGGAAGATGTAGTAGATTGGAAGTCTGATGATGAGGTGGTAGATGATGAAGACGATAATGTTGATAAAGTGATCATTAATTCACAACCTATCACAGAACTATATGTGCAGAACGAGCACAATGTGATTGATATTGACGAGATTAAGTTGGCCTCAGTAGAAGATTCTGAACTGGAGGCAGCTGAAAAAGAACCAACCAGAGCTGAATTGCTAAATCTATGGTTCAAAAAGGAAGAGAAGAAGGGAGAGCCGAATAGGAAAAAGAAGATGAAAGTGCCAGGATCAGAAAATCTCTCTGGTGGAATTCTAAGCTGGTTCTTTGACAGAGAACTGCAGCTATTCATACTAAAGAGAAGACATGGACTTCAATACCTTAGGCGAACGCTTAAAGTGTTTAACACATTGCCGAAGGTAGAAGTAAAAGAATTAGCCTGGAAAGAATTGATCAATATTGGTGACGACCCTTACGCTGAAGTGATCGCAAAGATAATCAGAAAAGAGGGACAATCCGGAAAGTTCGAAAAGTTGAAGCCAAGATTAGGCAAGAGAATAGAAGATGAGACAAGAATCGATCCCCATACGGGAAGGCCATGGGCTAGAATGGTGTATAAGCCCGTCAAGTGTTTGAAGAAGGTACCAATGAAGTCTATGCCACAAGATGTTCTTAGTAACATGACGTGGTGGTATATAGATAACGATACTGCTGAAGCTGTGATAGAAGATACAGAAGACAAAGTTATTTTGCGAGTGTATGATCCATTGCATCTAATAAACCTATCTAAGGATGACCTAAAGAAGCTACACGAAAAGAAAGTGAGCCAGAAAATTTTCCATCTGCTCAGCATTCATCAGTTCAGGGGGAGCCTAGTCAGTCTGGAGTCGAAGCAGGTGAAGCTAGTTCTTCTAAAATTGTAGAGAGTGAGATGATAGATGCTCTGATGGATATAGAAGAAGAAGAAGAAACACTTTTTAACTTTGATTTTGAAGATGAGATTGAAGATTTAGAGGAAGGGGAGTTTGTTACGGAAGACATAGTAGATTGGAAGTCTGATGATGAGGTGGTAGATGATGAAGACGATAATGTTGATGAAGTGATCATTAATTCACAACCTATCACTGACATATATGTGTGCAGAACGAGCACAATGTGATTGATATTGACGAGATTAAGTTGGCCTCAGTAGAAGATTTTGAACTGGAGGAAGCTGAAAAAGAACCAACCAGAGCTGAATTGCTAAATCTATGGTTCAGAAAGGAAGAGAAGTAGGGAGAGCCGAAGAGGAAAAAGAAGATGAAAGTGCCAGGATCAAAAAATCTCTCTGGTGGAATTCTAAGCTTGTTCTTTGACAGAGAACTGCAGCTATTCATACTTAAGAGAAGAGATGGACTTCAATACCTTAGGCGAACGCTTAAAGTGTTTAACACATTGCCGAAGGTAGAAGTAAAGGAAATAGCCTGGAAAGAATTGATCAATATTGGTGACGACCCTTACGCTGAAGTGATCGCGAAGATAATCAGAAAAGAGGGTCGATCCGGAAAGTTCGAAAGGTTGAAGCCAAGATCAGGCAAGAGAATAGAAGATGAGACAAGAATCGATCCCCATACGGGAAGGCCATGGGCTAGAATGGTGTATAAGCCCGTCAAGTGTTTGAAGAAGGTATCAATGAAGTCTATGCCACAAGATGTTCTCAGTAACATGAAGTGGTGGTACATAGATAACAATACTGCTAATGCTGTGATGGAAGATACAGAAGACAAAGTTATTTGGCGAGTGTATGATCCGTTGCATCTAATAAACCTATCTAAGGATGACCTAAAGAAGCTACACGAAAAGAAAGTGAGCCAGAAAAATTTCCATCTGCTCAGCATTCATCAGTTCAGGGGGAGCCTAGTCAGTCTGGAGTCGAAGGAGGTGAAGCTAGTTCTTCTAAAATCGTAGAGTGTGAGATGATAGATGCTCTCATGGATATAGAAGAAGAAGAAACACTTTCTGACTTTGATTTTGAAGATGAGATTGAAGATTTAGAGGAAGGGGAGTTTGTTCCGGAAGACGTAGTAGATTAAAAGTCTGATGATGAGGTGGTAGATGAAGAAGACGATAATGTTGATGAAGTGATCATTAATTCACAACCTATCACAGAACTATATGTGCAGAACGAGCACAATGTGATTGATATTGACAAGATTAAGTTGCTCTCGGTAGAAGATTCTGAACTGGAGGAAGCTGAAAAAGAACCAACCAGAGCTGATTTGCTAAATCTATGGTTCAGAAAGAAAGAGAAGAAGGGAGAGCCGAAGAGGAAAAAAGAAGATGAAAGTGCCAGGATCAGAAAATCTCTCTGGTGGAATTCTAAGCTGGTTCTTTGACAGAGAACTGCAGCTATTCATACTGAAGAGAAGAGATGGACTTCAATACCTTAGGCGAACGCTTAAAATGTTTAACACATTGCCAAAGGTAGAAGTAAAGGAATTAGCCTGGAAAGAATTAATCAATATTGGTGACGACCCTTACGCTGAAGTGATAGCGAAGATAATCAGAAAAGAGGGTCGATCCGAAAAGTTCGAAAGGCTGAAGCCAAGATCAGGCAAGAGAATAGAAGATGAGACAAGAATCGATCCCCATACGAGAAGGCCATGGGCTAGAATGGTGTATAAGCCCGTCAAGTGTTTGTAGAAGGTACCAATGAAGTCTATGCCACAAGATGTTCTCAGTAACATGAAGTGCTGGTACATAGATAACGATACTGCTGAAGCTGTGATGGAAGATACAGAAGATAAATTTGTTTTGCGAGTGTATGATCCGTTGCATCTAATAAACCTATCTAAGGATGACCTAAAGAAGCTACACGAAAAGAAAGTGAGCCAGAAAATTTTCCATCTGCTCAGCATTCATCAGTTAAGGGGGAGCCTAGTCAGTCTGGAGTCGAAGGAGGTGAAGCTAGTTCTTCTAAAATTGTAGAGTGTGAGATGATAGATGCTCTCATGGATATAGAAGAAGAAGAAACACTTTTTGACTTTGATTTTGAAGATGAGATTGAAGATTTAGAGGAAGGGGAGTTTGTTCCGGAAGACGTAGTAGATTAAAAGTCTGATGATGAGGTGGTAGATGATGAAGACGATAATGTTGATGAAGTGATCATTAATTCACAACCTATCACAGAACTATATGTGCAGAACGAGCACAATGTGATTGATATTGACGAGATTAAGTTGCTCTCAGTAGAAGATTCTGAACTGGAGGAAGCTGAAAAAGAACCAACCAGACCTGAATTGCTAAATCTATGGTTCAGAAAGGAAGAGAAGAAGGGAGAGCCGAAGAGGAAAAAAGAAGATGAAAGTGCCAGGATCAGAAAATCTCTCTGGTGGAATTCTAAGCTGGTTCTTTGACAGAGAACTGCAGCTATTCATACTTAAGAGAAGACATGGACTTCAATACCTTAGGCGAACGCTTAAAGTGTTTAACACATTGCCGAAGGTAGAAGTAAAGGAATTAGCCTGGAAAGAATTTATCAATATTGGTGACGACCCTTATGCTGAAGTGATCGCGAAGATAATCAGAAAAGAGGGTCGATCCGGAAAGTTCGAAAGGCTGAAGCCAAGATCAGGCAATAGAATAGAAGATGAGACAAGAATCGATCCCCATACGGGAAGGCCATGTGCTAGAATGGTGTATAAGCCCGTCAAGTGTTTGAAGAATGTACCAATGAAGTCTATGCCACAAGATGTTCTCAGCAACATGAAGTGGTGGTACATAGATAACGATACTGCTGAAGCTGTGAGGGAAGATACAGAAGACAAAGTTATTTTGTGAGTGTATGATCCGTTGCATCTAATAAACCTATCTAAGGATGACCTAAAGAAGCTACACGATCAGCCTATCTTCTTTCACGAAGGATGGAGATATGAAGCTAGGAAATTCCAAAAGATAGTTAGAGTATGTATCGATATAGGCTTATATGCAGGTAGTAGTTTATATGGTTCAAGTAGTTAGACAAAATGTAGAAAGTTTGAAGCTGTCGTCAAGGGGGAGTCTGTTAGTACATCTTGTGTGACGATAGCAGTCTAAGTTTAGATAGCATTTTGTGTAAGTCAATTTACTTGATATTGAATATTAGCAAGTGTTTGACATATATGTTTGATTATGAATGTTTGATATTGATTGATTGTATGTTTGAACTTAGGGTAACGTATTACAATAAGTTCAAACATTAAACTCAAAGATAAATTCAAACATAAGATAAAACATAAGTTCAAACATAAGTTTGAAAGAGAAGGGTTCGAGTTTAGTTGAAGGGAAATTCGAATTTGTCTAGGAGGACAAGTTCGAATAGGCCTTGGGCCTAAGTTCGAAGTTGTCCTAGACAAAGTCAAACCTGTCAGTATAATTAAGGGTTAATTCGATTAATTAAGAGACTTTTGCAAGGGCTTGTCAGATTTCAGAGAGTTTAAGAAAAAGGCGATCTCGAACTTGCTAGCATTTGGAGAGTTTTCATTTGGAGAGAATCATCGTGTTGGGGCATTCTAGTTGTTCGTCTATCACCGTGGTAGTCTCCGTGTTTCAGTGTGCGTGGTCTTTCCGTCAAGCCACTAACGAGGATTCCGCACTCGTTGGAAGGTGTCGCGTCAAGATAGATCCGTAGAGAGAAGACCTTACACTATGGCACTTGTATTATCACACAGAATAGGAGTCTTCCTATATACAAGCCAATAGTCTTCAAGCTGATGCTGCATCCACAGAATCTGCCCACAGCAGCTTCCAGCAGCAATATACTCAGCTTCAGCAGTAGAAGTAGAAACTGAGTTCTGCTTCTTGCTACACCAACTTATCAACTTACCACCAAGGAGTTGACATCCACCTGTTGTGCTTTTTCAGTCTAGCCTGCAGCCTGCAAAATCAGAATATGAATATCCTGTTAGCTCAAGACTTGAGTCTTTGGGATACCGAAGACCCAAACCTGGTGTACTTTTAAGGTATCAGAAGATTCTTTTTGCAGCAACTAGATGTGATTCTTTAGGATCAGCTTGAAACCTAGCACATAAACAGGTAGCAAACATAATATCAGGTCTACTAGCAGTTAAATACAACAAGCTCCCAATCATGCCTCTGTAAGCTGTTACTGAAACAGCTTTGCCACTGGCATCTGCATCCAACTTTACATTGATTGCCATTGGGGTTTTGATAGGAGAACTTTGATCAAATTTAAACTTTTTCAAAAGATCTAAAGTGTACTTTCTTTGATTTATAAAAATTCCATTTGAGGTTTGTTTAACCTGTAATCCTAAAAAGAAAGTAAGTTCTCCCATCATACTCATTTCATATTTAGATTTCATGAGAAGTGAAAAATTCTTGCATAACTGCTCATTAGTAGAACCAAATATTATGTCATCCACATAAATTTGAACAAGCATAATATCAGACTTCACTTTCTTTATGAACAGTGTGGTATCCACTTTACCTCTGGAATAACCATTGCTCATAAGGAAATCAGTTAGAGTGTCATACCGGGCTCTAGGGGCTTGTTTTAGACCATAGAGGGCTTTGTCCAACTTATAGACAAAACCTGGATGATGTTCATTTTCAAAACCTGGAGGCTGCTTTACATTGACTTCTTCTTGCAGCTTACCATTCAAAAATGCATTATTCACATCCATTTGAAATACCTTCATGCTCTTATGAGCAGCGTAGGCTAGAAACAAACGAATTGCCTCTAACCTGGCCACAGGAGAAAATGTTTATAGTCAATGCCTTCCTCTTGTCTGTAGCCTTGAGCAACTAGTCTTGCCTTATTTCTAATGACATGACCTTGCTCATCCATCTTGATCCTGAAAACCCATTTGGTGCCAATTATTGTTTTTCCTTTAGGAGCAGGGACCAACTTCCATGCTTTGTTTCTCTCAAACTGATTGAGTTCTTCTTGCATGGCAGTGATCCAATTTGCATCTTTAAGTGATTCATCCACTTTCTTAGCTCCATCAGGGACACAAAGCTAGAAAACATACAAAAGTCCCCTAAGTTGTCCCATCTTGTTTGCACCCCTTTGTTGATGTCACCAATTATTTGATCATTTGGGTGACACCTGATCCACTTAGGATCTTGCTTCAATGGGGATTCTCCTGAGTTATCTTCAACAGGTCCTGTTGAGCAGTTCTCAAGATTTTCAGACACACTGATATCTTGAGTCTGTTCACTTGTTGAGCATGACTCTCCATTGTTGAACATATCAGCAGAGGATCCAGGAAAATCAGTATTGATTGGTTCAGGACATGAGGTTGTAATAATGTCAGTATACTTATTCATACAGGGTGTATCAACATAGTCATCATCATGTCCATCATGATTAGCAGGTTCCACTCTGGATGTAGTGGAAGCTTTTGAGTCCTTTTCTTTACTGATGGAATGCATAAGATCATCAAAGCTGAATTCTCCTGATACTGATTCAGGAACAACTTTGATGGAGGCACTCCTAGACTCTTCAAAGGTGACATTGATAGATTCATCTATCACCTTTCTCTTGTTGTTGTATACTCTGTAGGCTTTGGAGATAGCATAATATCCAACAAACACACCTTCATCAGCTTTGGGTTTAAACTTTGCCAGTTGGTCCCTTTGATTCAGAATGAAACAAGGACATCCAAACACATGAAAATAGCTAATGTTTGGCCTCCTCCCTTTGATCAGCTCACAGGGAGTCTTGTTGAACCTTTTCACCACCAAGGATCTATTTTGGGTGAAGCAGGCAGTGTTGACAGCTTCAGCCCAGAATGATGAAGGTAAACCTGATGCACACAACATGGTTCTAGCAGCTTCAATGAGACTTCTGTTTCTCCTTTCAGCAACTCCATTTTGTTGTGGAGTTCTTACTGCTGAAAAGTTCTGTGAGATCCCTCTTTCTTCACAGAATTCTTCAAGAGTACTGTTTCTGAACTCAGTACCATGATCACTTCTAACCTGCTTTACTTGAGAAGAGTTCAGCATTTCCATCTTCTTGATAAATCCAATGATTTCTCTAGCAGCCTCTCCTTTGCTCTTCAGAAAGATCACCCATGTAAACCTGGAGAACTCATCAACCATTACTAGAGTGTATCTTCTTTCTCCTAGACTTGGGACACTGACTGGTCCAAACAAGTCCATGTGGATTAAGAAGAGAGGAGTATCAATAGAGAAATTATGCTTAGATTTAAAATATGATTTTCTCTGCTTGCCTTTCTCACAAGCTGTGCAGAGTTTATCCTTAACAAAGGTTATAGAAGGCAAACCTGTTACCAACTCTTCCTTACAGAGTTTGTTGATATTCTTGAAGTTCAGGTAGCCTTTTGTGCCATAACTAGTTCAGGTCTGCATTGCTTCTTGAGATAAAGCAGGTTTCAGTTGTGGGATCAGCAAATTTCATGTCCACAACATATACACCTTTCTTTCGTTGAGCACACAGCACAACCTTGCCTTGGGGATCCAATATGTAACCCAGGTGCTCATCAAAGTTAACCTTGTAGCCAGCATCACACAGTTGACTTATGCTTACAAGATTATGTTTCAGCCCAACCACATAGGCTACCCTTTTGAACACTGCAGCACCAGCTTGAAGAGTTCCATATCCTTCTGTGGATCCTTGTACATTGTCACCAAATGTGACTTTTGGCCCTTTTTCAGGCCTGAGATCACTCAACAGGTCCTTGCAACCTGTCATATGTCCTGAGCAGCCACTGTCCAAGTACCAAACCTGGGATGGTTGTTTGTCCTGCAGAGTGTCATGAGAAAATATTAGTTATTTTTATGGGAACTCATCATAGGGATGAGTTCTCCTACTTCATCAACCTTTGTTGATGGACCAGTGATATCCACACTAATATTTCCTATTTGGATGGTATCAGCTTGGATACCATCCTCATTGACTATGTTACTTCCAACACTGCTTGTTTTTGCAATGATGGAACTAGCAGAGTCAACAGGCCTCATGTCCTCAGTTTCAGGACAGTTTTTGGCCATATGTGTCTTCTTCCCACACTTATAGCTTTTCTCTTTCTTAGCCTTTTTGGAAGAAGAACCTCCAGAAACATATTCTGAATTATTTTTGTTGAATCTGTCAGCAGGTTTAGCAAACTTATTACTATTTCTAGATGAATCAACAGTTTGGGTGGAGGCACAATGGCAACAGCTTTGCCTGTATCTTCTTTCCTCTTTTTAGGAGGACAGATATCAAACACAGGAGCCTTTGACCTTCCACAGGTTTGGGAAACTTATTCCCAAATTTCTCAGGTTTAGCAATGGCTTTGCCTTTGCCCTTACTGAGATGTGATTGATACTGCCTATCAACATAATCATTGCTTCTGGTTTTGAAAGACTTACCTTCATTTATAACCTGTTTTCCACTATGATTTAAAAACTTATTTGAAACCACAGCAGATTTGCTTTCAACATGAGACTTACACCTGTTGAAAGTAGACTTCTTACCTTTTGAAAACTTTTTCTCAAAATGATTAGCATCAAAAGGATTAACAGGTCACTTACCATCAGCTTTGGACCCAGAGCCTGTTTTGTCAACAGGTTTAGAGTCCACAGCTGCAGCTTGAGCTTGTTTTCCTTTCTTTTGCTTGTGTGAATCAGCAGAGCACTTAGCAAGCTGACTTGATGGAGAACATATTCCATCATCAGCTTTTGGAGCTTTTTCACACAAGCTGTCAGTATTTGAGGCCTGACAAACCTGTTTGTTGAGACTAGCTTACCATTTACTTTCTGAATGAAAGTGCTAGGAAGCTCACCAAGAGTGGATAAGTCATCTTTCAGATTATTTATCTCAACAATAGAAGCTGCTTTGTCAAGATCCCCTTCAAGATAGGCTTGGATTTGTGCAAGGATCTGTTGACTAATGCAATGACTGACTTTTTGTGCAGATTGGCACCAAGAGTCAACTATCTTTTGAAGATTTACATGTTTTACGTCTGTCTCTCTCTTTTCTTCTAGTAAAATGGAGTTGATGTGTTTTAATTCATCAAGCTCAGTTTCCAACTTATGGAAACTGTCCAGTTTACTAGATTTTATGTCAAGATCATTTTTAAGCTTAGAGATTTTTGACATCTAAGACATTGTGCTTCTCAACAGCAGCTTTTAAATCAACAAGCATGTATTCAAACATTTTTACTTTTTCATCAGAACTGTAAGCCATAAAGTTTTGTACCTTGTACATCATTGTGGGATTCCAGTTCTCTAAGCTGCTGAAGGCTTCAGCTTCAGCCAGGTCCTGTTTGAAGTTGCTTGTTGATGGGACATCAGTGTTGGCCATCAGACAGTTGTTATCTTCTTCATCATAGGATGAATCAGATTCCTCCCGATCACATGTCTCAGCTGTGAGTCCCTTTTGCTTGTTGGAAGCCACTGAGTTTTCCAACTTTTTCAGCTTAGCCATGGCCACAAGGTACTTAACCCTGTAGCCATCGTAACTGTTTGTCTTGAATGGTTTGGATGACTGACCAGCAGCTTTTGACACACAGTCAGCAGCTATGTGGCCAGTCTTGCCACATTTAAAGCACTCAGCCTTAGATTTATCAAATGCCTTCTTTTTGACAGCATTTGAGTTCCCCTGCAGCATTCTTCTACCAAACCTTTTCTTGTTGAACCTTTTGACAAGCATTGCAATCATTTGCTCATCATCAAGTTCAACAAGATCTTCACTGTCTTCCTCTTCAGACATCTCTTCCCCTTTATCATCAGCCTGTTGATCAGGTTGTGTGAACACATCACATACCTGACCAACAGGTTGTCTCACGCTGGCCACTAAGGCAGCACCTCTCTTAGACATTTCCAAGGCATTTCTATTTTGTTGCCTTGACTGCTCATCATTCAGTAGGGATCCATATAAGTTTACAAGATCCATACCTTTGATGGTGCCTGAGTTTCTCAAGATGGTAGAAAAGTAGTTCCATTCTTCAGGCAGGATGTCCAAGAACTTATTCACCAGAATCAAACTGTCCTTTGTGATCCCAACAGCTTTGAGATCATTGATAAGAGCAGTGAACCTGGTGTAGGATTCTGTGAGGGACTCCTTTGGTTTTTCAAAGAAGATTTCATACTGTCTAACAAGATTGTTGATCCTGTTATCCAGTGTGATTGTGGGACCATCATAGACGGTACACAAAGTATCTCACATCTCCTTTGCAGTCTTCACTTCTCAACCTGTTTGAACACATCAACAGGAAGAGAAATGACCAGGTTATTCCTGGCTTTTGCATCAAGAACAACCAGCCTTTTGTCTTCATCAGACCATTGAGCTTTGGCCTTCTCAAAGGTTCTGATCTCAGAGGCAGCTCCTTCAACAGCAGGAGTGATAGTAGTAACAGAAGTTGGCACATAGGGACCTTCCATTACTATCTCTGGCAGTTGTACATCCAGATTCTCTAAATAGAGCATCATTCTGCACTTCCAACCAGAGAAGTTTTGATGATTGAATTTGGGGGGTTTGGCCATTGAACCATTATCATAGTAAGAGGAGGAACTTGCAGCACTGTTGTCCATGGGAAAGTAGGGAGAATGAGAGATCTAGAGTTAACACACACTCTATCTGCTTTGATACCAGTTGTAGGTCCCAAAAGGTTTCCCTAGTGTATTGTTCTAAGCTGTAGAGGGGGGAGGGGGGTGAATACAGCAATTTAAAAACTCAACACTCTTTTCTCAATGTTTGTGTATATTATCAACAAGTGTTAATTACAAACAAGCCTGAACTGCGGAAAGGTTCAAGCTGAGATGACAGATACAACAGATGTTCAACTAATCTAAGACACACTCAGACTAGATACAATGACTACACTCACTGAGATGCACTCACTGATTTTTCAAGACACAGATGGACAGCTTGTGTATGAACAGCTTAGACACACGTACTGTTATATTCAAGCAGACTTGCATGCATGAAAAACACACTTTAATGCACGATCTGATTTCACACTCTTGGATATCTCACAATCCTTAGAAGCTTCCTTTTATACTCTCACTGAGAATCTCAGTGAAGCTTCTTTATTGGACAATGAGATAGTGGGAAGACTTTCCAAAAAGACAAGACACCTTTTCTGCACGTTCTGATAAAGCAGGTTTGTCTTCATGTGGCAGAATCTTTGTCTTTTTCTTTTGTCACTGTTGCATAAGGCTTTAACCAAAAGAGGAATATCAACTTTGCATCTTTCTTCTTTTGTTAAGGCCATTTTGATATAAGAAAAAGTCTGTCACCCTTTTCAGATATCCGTTTGTCTTCATGTAACAGAACAGCGAAGACAGGATTTTGCAGTTACTATTTTCCACTTTGTCTTCGACTTGTAAACTGATCTTGTAGTAAAAAACAATACATGAGGACTTGTAAACATAATCCATAAAGTGTTTAGCCTGTTCACAAAGAACAAGTTTTGTTCACAAAGAACAGAACACTTAGAATCTGTCCAAGCTGCTCAACAGAACAGAGCAGCGTAGACAGTTTATGTCCAGCCTGTTCAGCAGACAGGACAGCTTGGACAATCTGCCTTTGTTGCAACGAATGCAACAGGGTAAACAGCTTTGGCTGATATTGCAAATCACTTTTCAGGTTTCAATAAGGCATAAACAGGCCTTAAATTATACCTTCAAGTGCATCAAACAGGTTTGATTAAAAATCTCCCCCTAAGATGTAGAGCAGATTTGACTGAGGCCTTTTTGTGCCTAACAAATTATTATATAAATAATCGTACAGGTATCTCGGAAAAACATGCAAACTCACTTGATCCTGAAGTCTCAAAGCTCAATAATACATGCATGATAATATCTCAGTAAAAAGCTCGTAATAAAACTCATAACAATCTCATAAGAAATCTCAGTAAAAGATCATGCAAGTATTAAATAAATAATCGTACAGGTATCTCGGAAAAACATGCAAACTCACCTGACCCTGAAGTCTCACTTCTCAGGTCTTGGTTCCCTGCCCTTATCCCGACCCTATCAACTCGAGACCTTGGAATCACAATATGATAACTCGACATCACAATTACAGCTCAATAAGTCTATACACGACTCCCAAGTAACACACATACAACCCAGATACCCAAACGCGAGACTCATATAACTCAAAACCCTAACCCTATCGCGGCCGTGCTCCCTCGATCTCGGCCATGCTATTCATCGCGCCCCGCGCCTGGGCAAAGCGGCCCAGACTCATCTCAAGAACATCGCAGTTCGCGATCCCATGATCGCGGCCGCACTCACAAACGAACAGAGGCATTTCTGCTTTGTTTCTCACAGCTAGGGGTTTTAATCGTCAAATCATAACCAGCTCGATTTTATACAGCCACAATATCTCGAATTTGCTTAGTTGTGTAACAACCTAACTTTTGTCGATCGTGTAATATGTAATTTCGAAATAAATAATATAATTTTATTATATTATTTATGTAGCAATTTAATTTATTATGAAATTATAAATTAAATTATATTTATGTTCTGAATTATTAATGATGATTAAATAAAAGAGACGTAAAATACAAAAGTTTAATGGGTTAAATTACAAATATATTTAAAAGATATATATAAAACTCAGTTAAGAATATTTAACATATCATTAACAAACACACTCACTCTCCCTCTACTCTCTTTCTATACATACGGCCAACACCAAAAGATCATCAAAATTCCATAAAATTGTTGCAATCAATTGAAGATTCAAGACAAAGGAGTTACAATTAGCAACAATCAACAACAATCTACAAGAATTTGAGGTAAATTTACTTAAATTTCGGTATTTTGATGGTTTGGTTCGGTTTTGTGTTAAAACCGAAATTAAGGTTTTAAAAGGTGGAAATTTTGTGTGCATGTATACAAATTTAGTAGTTTATGATGAATTTAAGTTCAAAGATGTTATAGAAACAAAAATTTTGGGTTAGATCATCAAAATATGGAAGAAATTGGAATTTTGGTGAAAACCCGTGTTCTTGACAAAAATTAACTGTGATGTGTGTGTGTGTGTGTTTTGATGTTGCCGAAACCTCAATTGTGGGTACCGAAACCTTAAGGTTTCGGTACTACCCACTACCGAAACCATACGTATGTGTGAGTGTTGAGTGTGTTAGGCATAATTGTAACAACTGGCCTAAAAATACAAGGTATGAAATTCGAAAGTTAAAACAATGTAAAACTCGAATGATGAAGTAATAAAACTCGAATGAAGTTATATGAATCTCGAATCATATAGTAGTAAACTCGAATGATATTACATAAAACTCGAATCATGTGAGTATAAACTCGAATAGCACTTTGGTGGAACTCGAATAAAGAAAAGATTAAACTCGAATAATTAAACAAAGAAACTCGATTAAAGAGGCATAAAACTTGGATAACAAAGGCATAAAACTCGGATAACAAAGGCATAAAACTCGGATAACAAAGACATGAAACTCGGATAACAAAGGCTTGAAACTCGAATGTCAAAGGCATGAAACTCGAATATAATTATATAAATCTCGATTGACATTGCAACAAACTCGATTCACACTTGAATCGAGTTTAACAATCCAGAGAATTTTTCTAAGTACGTATATACATATGCAGTAATAATAAATGCTGCCACCTTTGTCATGCACGCTTTATGTACTTTATTAATAAAATACATGAAAAGCCATACTACTTATCACTCTAAAAAGTAAGTTGTCCTTTAAAGGACAACTAGCTTGTACTTTGGTATTATTTTAATATTAAACACCATGCAACATACACTCATTAAATCGGCCACACCTTTTTTGTCCAACACTCAACCGATTACTTTTTCTTTTCATCATTTCATTGAAAAATCTAATTACTTTATCATTATTTTTAAATAACCTTTTTCTTCTATAAATAGAAGACAAAACCATTCTCAAAAATCACACCAACATACACATTCTCTCAAGAAAGAAAATCGGCCAACTTTAAAAGATTTCAAGTGTTCTTCAATTTTTGTAAGTTTTACTTATTCACTTTATTTTTCCACCTCAGAAATTTATAAAAACATGAGAAATTAAATACATTTACTAAAATATGATACTTTTCATAATACTCGTAAAATCATCATGCCAAAAATTTTATATATACACCTTATCTTCATGCACATGCTCACATATATACGTATGCATTTTCGTGAATATATATATATATATATATATATATATATATATATATATATATATATATATATATATATATATATATATATAATACGCATTATATACGTAAGTATGCATGCATGCAAACATTTTTTTTTTTAGAAAATAAATATCCATAAATCAATATTCACGTGTAAAACCCCAACAAGATTATTCATACATCACAGATATATACAAACGATTACGAAGTACTCAAACACGTATTATCATGATGTTGACCCGAACTCATAAAAATATTAGGACAAGTCTCGACCATCCGAACAAGTGCTTAACTCAGATCCAAAAACATCATCAAAAACCAACAAGGTGAGTCTTCATAGTCCCATTTTTCACATTGTTATGCTTTGGGATGAAATACATGCTTCGTTTTTATGGACACGAAAACTTCTCGATTCTATTATGTATTACGTATGAGAATCTCCGCCCTTATATCATGAAATCGTTAGTTGCATTTGTTTGCAAGCGCGAATATATTGTGAATAGATCTATTGGGAGTCATGTCCCCCACTCGGGTTAGTGGTTAAGCTAACAGCGGGTGCATATATATTCAACACACGGTATTTTGGGAATACTGCTCGGGGCAAAACTTATTCTAATTAAGCTTCGGTGACATGATGGTTTACGTAATACATCTCATGGAATTTATGATTTTTATAAATTCAACGCATCTGATAATGTCCATACAACTAGTCTTTTCGTGTAAACCTATGAACTCACCAACAATTTTTGTTGACGTATTTTAGCATGTATTTTCAGGTAATTAAGGCAAGTGCGCCTTTGAATCCACCAACTTTCAAGCTTCCGCATTTCATGGAGTCGCATGCATATTTCGAAACTAACGGAGATTTGACTGCATTATTTTTGGACGCATTAATTATGTATTAAAATCTCTGTATTACGCGAACTTCATTTCTTTCATTTTGTAAAACATTATTACATTCTTAAGTTTTAATGATGTATTATTTCGAAAACGTCCATTTAGTGGTCGTTCGTTCTAATTATGGTTACGCTTCCGCACTCGTCACGACTCGCTACCAACCAAGGTAGCAGGGTGTGACAGATTGGTATCAGAGCCAGGTTATAGTGAACTAGGTTGCATTAGTATCCTAGACTATAACTGCACGTAAAAATTTCTGATTTTAAGAATATTTTTGTAACTAACTAAAAGATTACAAATGAACCTTGTTAGCAGAAACCATGAACCACCCGGAAATTATCATCCTGTCAGACTCTGAGGAGGAATACACTCCCGCAAGTCCCACGGCCACGGAAGTCTTCCCAGAAGAAGAAACCTCGGAGGAGGAGGACCCGTCGGAAGATCCGATGGAAGAGTCCGAAGAAGAATCGATGGAGGAAGAGGATCCTTCACCACCGGCGGCCCCTGCTCGCGTCCCGTATCACCCGGCCGAACCATCGTATAAGCCGTATAGGCCTTATCCTAACGGCCCAAAGATGTTGTACACACCCCGGAAACGGGTAATCATACCGAGAAGGGAGTCTATTCCTGTTCCGACTCCCCAACCCAATCCCCCGACACCACACCGACGGGTAGACGCCCGAAGATGGACTTGGATACCGGAGACCCTCCGCGAATGGAGGCAGATGGAGGGAGTTCCTCCAAACTTCGAGATCGGAGGACCATCCTCCGCACCTGTCTCATCGCTCACTCAAGAGCCCGCCGATCAGACCATACCACTTTTGATCGCAAGGTCTACCAGGCATGACCACAAGATCCGGTCACTTAACCTGGATATCGGGGAGATGACCGCTCGTTTTAAGCGGGAGGAGTTGCAAAACTCCAACATATATTGGGCCAATCAGCACGCCCTTGCTATACAGCAGGATGGACTGAATGAGCTCCGGCAGCAACTAGCCGAGAGCCAAGCCCGGATCGAGGAGTTGACACAGCGCCTCCACTCAATGGAAAAGGGAGAGACCTCTGATCACTCCCACACCTAGTACTTTTCCATTTTATTGGTAGGAAAAATATCGTGTAATAGCGTAGGATAAAATTTTCAGGTAATAACCCGCCCCCTAATGTAAGAAAAATTTCGAATGATTAATGAAAATTCCCAAGATATTTATGAGATTGTGCTTGATGATTATAGTATTGTGCCGCATCTTTAAGATTCAACTTCTTACACTATGATTTTCTTTAAACTTCAAGATAATGCCGCCAAAACGAGCCATGAATACAGCTGACATTGAAGAGCTTGTTGCCCAAAGGGTGGCTGCCGCCATAGCTACCTACGAGGCAAACCGAAATAGCACAACCAATGGGGATGGTGGTGCCAGCCGCACCACAGGAGGAACTGAAACTCACGCGAAAGGTTGTGGGATCAAAGGGTTTTTAAGTTGCAAACCCCGGTATTTTAATGGAACCGAAGGAGCAGTCGGTTTGATCCGTTGGTTTGAAAAGTTAGAATCCGTATATCGTGTCAGCGGGTGCGCTGAAGGAGACAAGGTGAAATTTGCTACTCACACCTTGCAAGATAGCGCGCTCACATGGTGGAATTCCTACGTCCAGTCTGTAGGCATTGACGAAGCCTACCAACTTACGTGGTCTACACTAAAACAGATGATGACGGATGAATACTGCCCAAGAAACGAACTCCAGAAAATGGAATCAGAATTCTGGAATCTATCAATGAAAGGGACGGACGTTGCAGGATATACCAACCGATTCCATGAACTAAGTATCCTATGTCCGCAGATGGTAACTCCGGAATACAAGAAGGTTGAACGCTATATTTGGGGACTCGCTCCTCAAATACAAGGGAACGTTACCGCCTCCAACCCATCCACCATACAGGACGCCATTAGAATGGCCAACAATCTTATGGACCAAGTATCCCGGAGGAACGAAGCCAGAGCCGGGGAACACAAGAGAAAGTGGGAAGAAAAGACCGGGAAGAACACGGGTTCACAGTTCAAGAAACCCGAGACCATTAAAGCCTATGTAGCAGGAGTTGAGTCAAGGAGAAGCTATACCGGTACTAAGCCGTTTTGCACCAAATGCACCTTCCACCACAACCCTGGCCCCTGTCCAACCCAATGCGGAAACTGCAAACGTTTGGGCCATATGGCCAAAGACTGTAGATCCGGAGCCCCGGGTGCCAGTGGTAGCAACCCGAGAAGCTGTTACGAGTGTGGTGCAACGGGACACCTCAGGAACGAGTGTCCAAAATTGAGGAACGAAGGGAGAGCTCAAGGGAGAGCATTTGTGTTGGGAGCAGGAGACGCTCGTCAGGACCCTCACGTGGTATCTGGTACGTATCTCCTAAACGATATTTACGCATACGTACTCTTTGATACTGGGGCTGATAGGAGCTTTATATCTGATAAGTTTAGCCAGCAGTTGAATGTTTCTACTATTCCCTTAGACAACTCCTATACAATAGAACTTGCAGATGGTAAAATAATAAAGGCAAGTAGTATCATTAAGGAATGCACATTAAAGCTAGCAGATCACTCCTTTAAGATAGACTTAATGCCTATAGAACTCGGAAGTTTCGATGTGGTGATTGGTATGGACTGGTTGTTGCATAACCAGGCTGAGATTTTGTGTGGAAAGAAAGTGGTGCGAATACCACTCAGTAAGAAGAAAGTCCTCACGGTCCAAGGGGAAAAGAAGAACCGACAATTGAATGTCATATCCGGCCTAAGAACATTAAAATGTCTTAGGAAGGGTTGCCATGCAGTGTTGGTCCAGATCGTAGAAAAAGAGTCGAAGGAAAAACGACTTGAGGATATTCCAGTAGTACGGGACTACCCGAAGGTATTTCCGGAAGACTTGCCTGGGCTTCCCCCGGCTAGGCAAGTAGAATTTCAAATCGACTTAGTGCCAGGGGCTGCACCGATCGCAAGAGCCCCATATAGACTCGCACCTTCTGAAATGCAAGAATTGTCCAGTCAATTACAGGAATTGATGGATAAAGGATTCATTCGACCAAGTTCCTCACCTTGGGGAGCTCCTGTTTTGTTCGTTAAAAAGAAAGACGGATCCTTCCGAATGTGCATAGACTACCGAGAACTAAACAAGTTAACGGTAAAGAACCGCTACCCCCTCCCTAGGATTGATGACCTGTTCGACCAGCTTCAGGGATCTAGCTTCTACTCAAAGATTGATCTGCGCTCCGGTTATCATCAAGTAAAAGTTCGGGAAGAAGATATCCCCAAGACGGCATTTAGAACTCGTTATGGACATTACGGATTCCAGGTGATGCCATTCGGTTTAACCAACGCACCAGCCGTATTTATGGACCTCATGAATCGGGTATGTAAACCATATCTGGATAAATTTGTAATAGTGTTCATAGACGATATCCTCATCTATTCCCGAAGTAAAGAAGAGCATGAACAACATCTCAAGTTGATCTTGGAGTTGTTAGAGAAAGAGCAGCTATACGCCAAATTTTCAAAGTGTGAATTTTGGTTGCGAGAAGTAAAATTCCTTGGACATGTGATCAACAGTCAGGGAATTCAGGTCGACCCATCAATGATCGAAGCCATAAAGAACTGGGCAATCCCTAGAACCCCCACAGAAGTCCGCCAATTCCTAGGACTTGCCGGTTATTATAGGCGATTCATTGAGAACTTCTCGAAGATAGCAGGTTCCTTAACGGAGTTGACCCGTAAGGATGTGAAATACGTCTGGGGTGAAGAACAGGAAAAGGCGTTTCAGCTGCTTAAGCAGAGGTTGTGTAGTGCACCAATTCTGTCCCTACCCGAAGGGACTGAAAATTTTGTAGTCTACTGTGATGCCTCACACAACGGATTAGGTTGCGTGCTCATGCAAAGAGACAAGGTCATCGCTTATGCATCCCGACAGCTCAAGATTCACGAGGTAAACTATACGACTCATGACTTGGAACTGGGAGCAGTGGTGTTTGCTCTCAAAATATGGAGGCACTATTTGTATGGAACCAAGTGCACGGTGTTCACGGACCATAAAAGCCTCCAGCATATTCTGAATCAGAAAGAATTAAATATGAGGCAACGACGTTGGGTGGAACTTCTTAGCGATTATGACTGCGAGATTCGCTACCATCCAGGAAAAGCAAATGTCGTAGCTGACGCCCTAAGCCGAAAGGAGCGGGTTAAGCCATTGAGAGTCCGAGCTTTGGTAATGACCATACAGTCAAACCTAAACTCTCAAGTCCGAGAGGCACAAGAAGAGGCAGTCAAGGAGGATAATCTCCTGAATGAAGCATTGAGAGGCATGGATAAGCAGTTTGAAGTTAAGTCAGACGGATGCCGATACTTCATGGGCAGAGTTTGGTTACCAAAGTTTGGAGGCATAAGGAAACTGGTCATGGATGAAGGGCACAAAACAAGATATGCTGTTCATCCAGGGTCGGACAAGATGTATCACGATTTGAAGGGTTCATACTGGTGGCCAAACATGAAGGCTGATATTGCTACTTACGTCAGCAAGTGCTTAACATGTTTAAAAGTTAAGGCTGAGCATCAAAGGCCATCAGGATTGCTAGTCCAGCCAGAGATACCCCAATGGAAGTGGGAAAATATCACCATGGATTTTATCACTAAGTTGCCAAAGACTTCTGGAGGTTATGACACCATCTGGATGATCGTGGATCGACTGACCAAGACCGCGCACTTCCTGCCAATCAAGGAGACTGACAAGATGGATAAGCTAACACTAATCTATCTTAAGGAGGTCGTCTCAAGGCATGGGGTGCCAGTATCCATTATATCAGACAGAGACAGCAGATTTACGTCACGATTTTGGCAATCATTGCAAGAAGCTCTAGGAACGCGTCTAGATATGAGTACAGCCTATCACCCGCAAACGGACGGTCAGAGTGAAAGAACGATTCAGACATTAGAAGATATGCTAAGGGCATGTGTCATCGACTTCGGAAAAAGTTGGGACAGACACCTGCCATTAGTTGAGTTTTCTTATAACAACAGTTATCACTCGAGCATTAAGACCGCCCCATTCGAAGCACTCTATGGACGAAAGTGTCGATCACCTCTTTGTTGGGCTGAAGTAGGGGATAGTCAGATTACTGGACCTGAGATCATCCAGGAAACTACAGAGAAAATAGCCCAGATTCGGAACCGATTGAAGATTGCGCGGGATCGACAAAAGAGTTATGCAGACATCCGACGGAAGGATTTGGAATTCCAAGAGGGAGATCAAGTGATGCTGAAAGTCTCA
>JAANYP010000846.1:0-19933 GCA_020465985.1 Centrapalus pauciflorus | reverse complement strand
TCACGACAATGATGAACACATTGAATACGTTGATGAACACGTTTAAATTTCAGAGATGCATCACGAAATTAACACGTTTAAATGTCGAAATGCATCACGATTTTGGTGATGCATAATGATGGAACAAAGACGAGGATGAATATGGTCGAAATGCATCACGATTTTGGTGATGCATAATGATGGAACAAAGACGAGGATGAATATGGTCGAAATGCATCATGTTTGAATTTGAATTGGATAAAGATGCATCGTGTTTGAAGACGAATCCAATAAATTGGATGAAGATGCATCATCTTTGTTTAGATTCGGATAGAATATTTTCTAAATTCAAGCATCTTCCGATTTTGCCCTTCCGTGCGCGAGAATTTATGCACCAGTGCACCCATTTTCAAGTTAATTACCTTTTTGTCACTGCAATCTGAACCATTAAAATTCAAGTTCTAACGGTGCATACAGGTTCCTAAAGTACACAATGCATACAGGTGCCCCATAGAACCTGACCCTATATATATATATATATATATATATATATATATATATATATATATATATATATATATATATATATATATATATATGTATGTATGTATGTATGTATGTATGTATGTATGTATGTATGTATGTATGTATGTATGTATGTCTTTGTATAAACTACCTTAAAGTTTTGTTAATGGAGGATTTTATACATATGTTTATGTATATATATATATATATATATATATATATATATATATATATATATATATATATATATATATATATATATATATATATGTATATGTCAAGCAATGCATGTGGAGCAAAGTTGGTGAACTGGGAAAAACAAAATCCATGTCAAATTGGTTTTTGTGTGTTCCATAGCATGTTCCAGGCTATAATATTTTGAAGTTTAAGCATTAAATGATTTTAATTAATCTGTGTTTAGCCACTAGATTTCTTTTATTAAAAGTTTTAAAGTTTTATTTTAAATAACAGTAGATGGTGAAAATCTTATAAAAAGGTCACGTTCCGAGATATAATTGTTTATGTGAGTCTTTCGCGAGAAATAATGTGACCAGTGAAATTATGTGAAACAGAAAGTTAGTAAAATGTTATTTTAAAATATAGAAAGTTAGTGGAAGCTTTTGGACAGAATCTTTTGTAAATACTAGAGTCATTTCAGTTCACGGCTAAGACAAAATATTGAGTTATCAGTTTTGTCAGTTGGCACGTTCAGGGACTCAACCAACCAACTAGGAAACATTAGGATCAAGTTATAATTATTAGGCAACACTGGAGATTTAGCATATTTATTTTTGGTCATGTAGGAGGTCCAGGGTTACCACACTAGTTCCAATGATTTTCTCGCTCAAAAGTATCAGGTGAGTTTCAAGTGACTTTTGCTATGGGATACATGCATATGTATGTGTGCAGAATTGCTAGTTGTCAGCTTTTATAAGAATTTTTGTGTTCATGTTATGTTTTTACAACTTTTATTTATTATATGATATTGTCTAGCATGAAAAATTTCACGAGAGGTTATATTATTGTTGTGGGAAATTCCATATTCATGCATGTTTTATCATGTATATACATGTGTCACATGAAAATTGATTTTTAGGGTGATTGTGGATCAATTACCGGGACGCCGGTATTATGACTTAAATAGTCAAGACGTCGTTTCAGGAGAGACTAGGCTCTCATTTCCAGTTTTGGTGCAGTTATGATCCACAATGTACCCAAAGTATGAGATCTCATTAAAGATATTTCAGCATGTTTCCAAATGTTCAGTGCTTGCATGCTAGTGTTTAATAGATTTTTTATGTAAAAGCATATATATTATCATTTACATATTTTATGATGAAATATACCCTTTGAAAACCAGAGTGCGGTATTTTCGTGTATGAAAACCCGTGAACTCACCAGCATAACGCTGACCTAGCATGTATCTCGGGTTATGATAAGGCGTCGACTTCAAAAGGAAAGGAAAAGGCATAGAAGACTCTATTTCAGGATTTACCTTGTCTGGTCAACATAGACTTTATTTTTTATCCCGTTATTGAGAATAAGTCAGTACTTTTATTGTTAGCAGTTTTGGTTTTGGGTGTATATTTTGATTTTAGTACTTTGATGTAAGGCCTTCGTTGGTTGCAACGTTACTGGTGTCCGATGTGAACCTTATTTAATGGTCTTAGAAATAATATTAGCAGTTAAAGCATGAAAGTAACAGCCCTGGCTTTTGGGACGTTACAGGTTGGTATCAGAGCCAGGCTGTTTAAGTGAATTAGGTATATTGACCTAGTCTTAAACATGGTGGAAGAAAATTAGATATGAGTCGTTAATTGAGAGAAATAGGTTTAGAACTGACCTAGACATACATTCAGACTCAAAGGAGTACTGAAGGGTATATGTGAATAGTTATTTTGTCCAATAAATACGACCAGCCGGTAGAGTTAGTTTTATGTTATATTTCTTAATTTCAGAAAAAAAAAGCCATGGATCCCGATCATGACTATGAATCAGAGGAGGAAGATCCTCAGGAGTATCCTAAGTATGAAGGTGAGACCGAGTCATAATAGGAAGATCCTCAGGAGGATAATGAGTATGAAGGCGAGCCTGAGCCAGAGGTAGAGGTAGAGGTAGAGGAGGACCCAGAGGAAGAGCTCGCAGCTGATGAGATTGGAATGGAAGAATCCCAGCCCAGCCTACTCTTCATCACCTGCGGAGAGCCTGAATCAAATGCTATCTAATCCTGGACTTGAGGAAATCCAAGATGAGCAGAACCATGAAGAAGAAGGGGAACGCGATGGAATAAACCATCCAGATCTTAAGGCCCTTATAAAAGTGTATCGGCAGAAGGAGGTGGAATGGCACAATGAGCGAGAGAAACTCTTTAGTGTGATAAAAGAAAAGTATGAAGCAATCCAAGAGTTGAAGAAACCACTGGTCATAAAGCTTTGGGAAGAGCACCGAGACTTGATAGATCAAGTTGTTAACATTGCAGAGAAAACAAAGGCGATGGCATACAAATTTCTTGATTGGGTCCAATGTAGGCCACCACCACCAATTGAGTATCGAGTTGTTCGTGTAGGACCGGGAAAAAGGAAGAAAGAGATAATGGATGCTTATCTTGAGAAAAAACAATCATATTTGTACGTTAGATTGCCCTCCTAAGGATAAGAGACGTCGAACCCATTATTTAGACCTACATGGTTAATAGAAACAGATGATGGTCGGAGACTAAGTTTTGCTTTGATTATTAGTTGAGTATGATGTAATGCCTTGTGGCAAATATATTTATATTTGAATAAAGTGAGTGAATTTTACATTTATGAAGTTGTCAGATAATGTATTGTCCAGTTAGAGTCTCATTGTTTTTAATGACTATAAAGTTCGTTAGGAACTAGTATGCTGGAAAAAAAAAGAAGCTTAAAATACTTCCATCGTTAATTTCAGTGAACAAAGATGTCTAGAAGGGGGACGGACTAACCGCTTCAGTTACTCCTGTGCAAGAAACCCCAGACCAAGCTCGCAGCAGGAATACGAGGAACAGTATGGGGCGAAGGGGAAATGTGAATCCAGCTGCTGCTGCATCTTCTGTGCAAGGTAGCTCAGCTCCACGACAGGCTAGAGGTAGAAGGGTTAATCAACGTGCGGCATCCATTCCGGTTCCACAACCACCTGTAGGGCGCCCTCCACGAGGGGGGAGGCGTGAAGATGCCTACGGGCAGAATCAAATGGTTATTGCGCCTGCGATACCTAACTTAACTGAGCAGATTGAAAAGATCGTTCAGGCCACCTTACCAACGGATATAGCAGCAACTCTGGAGAAGGACAAAAAGAATCAGGAGGATAAAAAAACGAAGAAAAAGTGTCTAAGAGTGTGGATCTCACTACCACTGAACCCAAGAGCAAAGGATGTACTTTCAAGACATTCTCTAGTACCCATCCTTCTCTGAGGGACCATTGGGATAATGGAATGGTTCAATAGATTGGAAAGCTGTTTTGAGACATGTGAATGCTCTCCTAGACAACGGGTGCGATTTGCTGTGACCACCTTCAAGGGATTTGCTCTTCACTGGTGGAATTTAGAAAAGTTAGTCAGGGGTGTTGCCATTGCGACATCAATGTCATGGGAAGAGTTGAAGGGGTTGATGATGGAAAAATACTGCACCAGGGCAGATATCTCCAAGTTAGAGACTGATTTTTTTAAAGTTAACTCAGGAAAAAGACACAGTTCATGACTACACCAACAAGTTCATAGAGAAATCAAGATTTTCCCTTCATCAAGTGGCAACGGAAGAAAGGAAGGTTCAGAGGTATATTGATGTGCTAAGGGACGACATCAGACGCTATGTGGAGGTGACTATGCCTAAGTCATTCCTCCAGGCGGTGGAAATATCAAAGATTGCCGAAAAAGGCAGTGTCAAGTCGACTGAAGAGCGAAAGGATCTGAAAAGGAAATGGGACGGAAAAGGAAAGAACTTCTAAGATTCAAAGCCGAGGGTTGACTCCAAAGGAAGAAAAGAGTATGATATTCCCAAGTGTCGCAAGTGTGATAAGAGGCATCGAGGGGAATGTAAAAGTGGAAGCTTGGGTTGTTATAAATGTGGGAAGACAGGTCACATTTTGAAGGATTGCCCAGAAGGTGTAACATGTTATGAATGCGGAGTGGAAGGGCATATCAGGACCCATTGTCCAAAGCTGCAGAAAGGGACATCAGGAAACCTAAGACTAACAGAAGGAGGTTCAAGTGGGAGTGGCAAGAAGGAACTACCCAAGGCAAAAGGACGTGCTTACACTATGAACGCAGAAGAAGCTAAGGATATAGCTGATGTGGTCTCAGGTACATTCCTTGTTAATAATGTGTATGCAAATGTTCTTTTTGATTCGGGTGCAAATAGGAGCTTTGTATCTTCTACTTTTCGCCACTATTTAAATAGGGATGCAAGAAATCTAGATAAAGCCTTTATAGTAGAAACAGATAATGGAGGTCAGATTAAAATTGTTGAGGTTATTGAGGATTGCACGATTAATTTAGATGGCAACGTGCTTCCAGTTAAGTTAATGCATATGTATCTGGCAGGGTTTGATATAGTTTTGGGAATGGATTGGTTAGCAGATAACCATGCCCAAATTGTTTGTAACCAGAAAATGGTGAGAGTTCAGAGTCCGAGCAGGCAAATAATACATGTGTATGGAGATAGAAAGAAAGGTAGTGTAGGCTTGATTTCGGTTATGGAAGCAAGCAAATATTTAAGGAAAGGTTGTGTTGCATATTTGGCTTATGCAATAGAAGCAGGATAAGGAAAACGAATCGAAGATGTTCCTGTTGTCAGGGAATACCCAGATGTTTTCCCTGAAGACCTACCTGGCCTTCCGCCGAATCGTCAGGTAGAGTTTGGGATTGAGTTGTTACCTGGTGCAACCCCTATTGCTAGGGCGCCGTACCGACTAGCACCAACTGAAATGCAAGAATTAATGAAGAAGTTACAAGAGTTAATGGACAAGGGTTTTATACGACCGAGTTCGTCACCTTGAGGAGCACCAATTCTTTTTGTAAAGAAGAAGGATGGTTCGATGCGGATGTGCATCGACTATCGCGAGTTGAATAAGGTTAGGATCAAGAATAAGTACCCACTACCTAGAATAGATGACCTTTTTGATCAACTTCAAGGAGCGAGCTTCTTTTCGAAGATTGATTTACGGTCAGGATACCACCAGTTGAAGGTTAGAGAGGATGATATACCGAAAACTGCTTTTAGAATGAGGTATGGGCACTTTGAGTTTTTGGTTATGCCATTTGGTTTGACCAATGCGCCTGCGGCATTTATGGACTTAATGAATAGAGTATGTAGGCCATACCTGGATAAGTTTGTCATTGTATTTATTGATGATATTCTTATCTACTCGGCCAGTATACACGAGCATGAACGTCATTTAAGAAGTGTGTTAGAACTATTAAGGAAAGAGAAGTTGTATGCTAAGTTCTCTAAATGTGATTTTTGGTTACGAGAAGTGCGGTTCCTGGGTCATGTGGTGAATGAGCAAGGTATCAAGGTAGATCCTGCTAAAGTGGATGCGATAATGAAGTGGAATCCTCCAAGGACACCCACTGAAGTTTGGAGTTTTCTCGGAGTAGCTGGATATTACAAGAGGTTTATCCAGGATTTTTCTCAAATAGCCACACCATTAACGGTTTTGACGAGGAAAAGCGGTAAGTTCATTTGGGGGCAGAAACAGGATGAAGCATTTCAAACATTAAAGGAAAAGCTAATGTAGTGCACCAATTTTGTCTCTACCAGAAAAGACAAATGACTTCATTGTGTATAGTGATGCATCAAATCTTGGATTGGGATGTGTTTTGATGCAACGTAGCAAGGTTATAGCTTATGCTTCACGACAACTGAAGGAGCACGAGAAGGGATATTTGATTTGGAATTGGCTGCAGTAGTGTTTGCACTAAAAATATGGAGGCATTACTTGTACGACACGAAATGTGTGATTTACACAGACCACAAGAGTTTGGAACATTTGTTTAATCAGAAAGAGTTAAACATGCGGCAACGTAGATGGATGGAGTTGTTAAAAGACTATGATGGTGAGATACTTTACCATCCTGGTAAAGCTAACGTAGTTGCAGATGCCTTAAGTAGAAAAGAAATAGAAAGGCCAACAAAGATTCGTGCTATGAGGCTCGATGTCAAGGTCGATTTGGTTGATCAGATTAGAGAAGTGCAAAAAGAGGCACTTAAGGCTGAGAATCTTAAGAGTGAGAAAATGGTTGGGCAGGTGAAGTTGTTGTCAGAATGGGAAGATGGAGTTTACAGAGTCAATGGAAGGATATGGATACCGAAATTAGGTAAAGTTCGAAACCTTATATTGGATGAGATGCATAGATCTAAGTACTCAGTACATCCAGGCTGTGAGAAGATGTATAGAGATCTACGAAATAGTTACTGGTGGCCAGGTTTGAAGAAGTCAGTAGTCCAATATGTTTAGAAGTGCTTAACTTATTTACAAGTTAAGACGGAGCACCAGAAGCCATCAGGATATTTACAGCCTTTAGAGATTCCAGTATGGAAATGAGATCAGGTGACTATGGATTTTGTAACTAAGTTACCTAAGACAATTCGAGGACATGATGCAATTTGGGTGATCGTTGACTGGTTGACAAAGTCCGCGCACTTTTTGCCTATCAAAGAAACCTGGAAATTAAGGAAGCTAGCACAGTTATATGTGAACGAGATCGTGTCGAGGCATGGAGTGCCGAAATCAATATTATCATATCGGGATGCTCGTTTTACTTTGAGGTTTTGGAGCAAGTTTCAGGAAGCAATGGGTACTCGCTTAAAAATGAGCAAAGCCTATCATCCTCAGACAGATGGGCAAAGTGAACGTACAATACAGACGTTAGAGGACATGTTGCGAGCATGTGTAGTTGACTTTGGTGGAAACTGGGATGATCATTTACCATTAGTGGAGTTTTATTATAACAACAGCTATCACTCAAGTATCAAAGTTGCACCTTTTGAGGCACTCTATGGTCGAAAATGTCGAACACCATTATGTTGGATGGATATGGAGGTAAAACAGTTGACAGGACCAGAGCTCGTACATGAAACAGCAGAAAAGATAGTGCAGATCCAAGATCGATTAAAAACTACAAGAGACAGACAGAAAAGTTATGCAGATAGAAGAAGGAAATTCTTGTAGTTTAATGTTGGAGATCGAGTCATGTTAAAGGTATCTCCATGGAAAGGTACAGTAAGGTTTGGGAAACGAGGGAAATTAAGTCCGTGTTTTATTGGTCCCTTTGAGATTGTTGCCAAGGTGGGTGCAGTAGCTTATCGGTTAAAGTTGCCGGCAGAGTTGCAAGGAATTCATGACACTTTCCATGTGTCAAATTTAAGGAAGTGTTTAGCTGATGAGACGCTAGTGCTAGCTTTTGATGATGTTCAGATAGATTACAAACTTCATTTTGTCGAGAGACCTGTTCAGATTATCGACAGAAAAGTAAAGCAATTGAGAAACAAGAAAGTACCTTTGGTGAGGGTTCAATGGGAATTTCATAAAGGTCCTGAATCGACACGGGAGACAGAAGAAGAAATGAAGCTAAAGTACCCAGAACTTTTCGATTGAATACAGATTCCGAGGACGGAATTTTCGCAAGGAGGGAGGAGTTGTAACATTCAAAAAAAAAAGGTGCAAATACTTTAATTGTCCATATGAGAAACTTAGAGGGGGTAAAGTGGAATTGATGTTTCAAAAAAAAAAAAAGAAAAGAAAAAAACCCACGAGAATTTTATATGTGCATGGGTTATCGTTTGACTAAGCCTACAATGTTATCCCTATAATCATGGGTGATAGTTTTTCTTTCAACCGTAATATATACGGGTGTTCTCCAATATTTAACCCTAAGTTTTTTTTTAACTATTTGGGAAGCAGAATTACGGCAGTAGCAAAGGGATAAACAAAGTAAGTGCAAGTCGAATTCCGTGTTCCGAAACCGAGAACGCAGGCAACGTTCTTGAGGTATAACTCACTTTTGTTTGATGTTTTTGCATAGGATTGATCGTTGGTTGGTTCCGAGTTGGTACGTTGAGTTCCCGTGTCAAGTTATATGCTTTTCCCGTCGACCCAAATTATAGTTTCGATTTCATGCTCGATTTAAATAAACCGATATACAAACTATAGATTCTGAATATTAGTTTCGATTATGTTCGAAACAGAAAACTTTTGTGAATATGAAAGAGAGAGAGAGAGAGAGAGAGAGAGAGAGAGAGAGAGAGAGAGAGAGAAAGTATGTGTGTGTGTGTGTGTGTGTGTGTGTGTATGAGTACATCACACATGCATATTGATGGCGAAAAGTCGCGTGCATTGAAGATATATATATATATATATATATATATATATATATATATATATATATATATATATATATATATATATATATATATATACCTTAAAGTTTTGTTAATGGAGGATTTTATACATATACATATGTATATGTCAAGCAATGCATGTGGAGCAAAGTAGGAGAACTGGGAAAAATTAAATCCATGTCAAATTGGTTTTTGTGTGTTCCATAGCATGTTCCAGGCTATAATATTTTGAAGTTTAAGCATTAAATGATTTTAATTAATCTATGTTTAGCCACTAGATTTCTATTATTAAAAGTTTTAAAGTTTTATTTTAAATAACAGTAGATGGTGAAATTTTTATAAAAAGGTCACGTTCCGAGACATAATTGTTTATATGAGTCTTTGGCTAGAAATAATGTGACCAGTGAAATTATGTGAAACAGAAAGTTAGTAAAATGTTATTTTAAAATATAGAAATTTAGTGGAAGCTTTTGGACAGAATATTATGTAAATACTAGAGTCATTTCAGTTCACGGCTAAGACGAAATTATTGAGTTATCAGTTTTGTCAGTTAGCACGTTCAGGGACTCAACCAACCAACTAGAAAACATTAGGATCAAGTTATAATTATTAGGCAACACTGGAGATTTAGCATATTTATTTTTGGTAATGTAGGAGGTCCAGGGTTACCACACTAGTTCCATTGATTTTCTCGCTCAAAAGTATCAGGTGAGTTTCACGTGACTTTTACTATGGGATACATGCCTATGTATGTGTGCAGAATTGCTAGTTGCCAACTTTTATAAGAATCTTTGTGTTCATGCTATGTGTTTACAGCTTTTATTTATTATATGATATTGTCTATCATGAAAAATTTCACGAGGGGTTATATTATTGTTGTGGGAAATTCCAGATTCATGCATGTTTTATCATGTATATACACGTGTCACATGAAAATTGATTTTTAGGGTGATTGTGGATCAATTACCGGGACGTCTGTATTGTGACTTAAATAGTCAAGACGTCGTTCCAGGAGAGACTAGGCTCTCATTTCCAGTTTTAGTTCAGTTATGATCCACAATGTACCCAAAGTATGAGATCTCATTAAAGATATTTTCAGCATGTTTCCAAATGTTCAGTGCTTGCATGCTAGTGTTTAATAGATTTTTTATGTAAAAGCATCTATATTATCATTTACATATTTTATGATGAAATATACCCTTTGAAAACCAGAGTGCGGTATTTTCGTGTATGAAAAACCGTGAACTCACCAGCATAATGCTGACCTAGCATGTATCTCAGGTTATGATAAGGCGTCGACTTCAAAAGGAAAGGAAAAGGCATAGAAGAATCTATTTTCAGGATTTACCTTGTATGGTCATCTTAGACTTTATTTTTTTTATCCAGTTATTGAGAATAAGTCAAGTACTTTTATTGTTAGCAGTTTTGTTTTCGGGTGTATCTTTTAATTTTAGTACTTTGATGTAAGGCCTTCGTTGGTTGCAACGTTACTGGTGTCCAATGTGAACCTTATTTAATGGTCTTAGAAATAATATTAGCAGTTAAAGCATGAAAGTAACAGCCCTGGCTTTTGGGATGTTACAGGTTGGCAGTTCAAATGCTGATCGGGGATGTGCTGAAGCTGACCAGGTAAGTGAATGGGATGATCAGTCCCCGACAGTGGCATGCTGTCAGCCCCAGTCCAGGTCGCATCAGATTGTGAAGTAATAATCATGTAGTGCAAGCATGATTATATAGATGCACTTTCAATTGAACGTTGGCTGCATGTTTGTCACATGTCAAGTACGAGTGTGCATCATAACAATGAACCATATATGAGTGTCAATTGATGTATATTGAACAATGTGAACATGTCATTGAATAGTAAAATGTGAATGCAAAGATAATAAATGTATGAATAATAATCTATTACTCACAGTGGTTTGTACAGTGATAAGTATCTCTGAATCAATGTGTGTTAGACAGCACCAAAATGATATGTCAAGTCAGTGTAATAGTGTATTAATGTGAGTATTTGCTTAAAACTTGATTCTGAAAAGTTAAGTGAATTGAACTGAAATTCGGACCACATCCGAATTTCGGATGAACCGAAATCCGGATGGTCCGAGGTCCATCCTTAGTAACTTATGTTTGTGACCTCATCCGAAATTCGGATGAACAATGGATCCGAAATTCGAATGCACAGTTGATCCGAAATTGGCATTATGACTTAGTGAATTTTCTATCAATTTCCATCTGAAATTGCAAGTGGTCCGAACCCGGTTGTGACCCGAACTCGGATGGGTCCAAACTGTGAACAGTGTGTCCGAAATTCGGATGATCCGAATTATGTTCATCATGTCCGAGTTCATACTTTGACTTTTTCTACAATTTTCTAGAATTTCATTTGAACCATTTATACATGTTTGTGTCTAATAATTATTGATATAACTTATTTGTACCATTATTAACACTTTATAGCATGAATTACAACTTAAATACTTTAAATCGGTCCATTTTGTCCAATTTTCATCACTTATCGTTGAACACATAGTAAAACACACACTAAATCTCAAAAATCGTACTTAGATATTGAATTAGAGTCTGAAATTCAGTATATAACTTCAACAATGCTCGATTTAAACATATTCGTAAAAATCTCTAACATGCAATGACATCCTAAACAACAATCTTTGTTTCGGTTCTTCATAAAACCGAACACAGAAACCTCAAATTCGTAATATTGAACGATTTTTACCTCGATTTGAAGCTTGCAGTAGTTATAGTTCCTTGATTGCAAGTTGATTCAAAACTTTCAGCCTCTAATTTTACAATTTGTGAAATCTTGATTTGCTATATTTAAAGAACTGTGTGTCAGGATCTAAAATATGAATAACCAAGATTAACTGATTTGAAATTTATCAGAGTATAAATCAATAATCTTGCTTTGAATCAAAGTTTAATTAAGAAGTTTGCGGAATAACACCTAATTATTTTAACAAAAACTTTCAGAACCAATGAAGCATAAAACATAAGAAGTAATCAAGACTGTTTGTATTGCTGAATTCAATGATTACAATCACCTCTAATCTGTTTTGATTAGACGAAGAACACAGACTGTTCTTAGGGTTTTACAACCTTAGAGGCTTATGAAAACTTAAACAATAAAGCAATTACAGACTCAAAAATACGCAGAAAACTTCTAACTTCTATACAATATTCTGTCTATTTATATTGCTTTTTGGACTTGTTTCCTTGAAGGACTATGACTTCTCTGATAGTAGATATGCTGGAATCTTCGTGTAGATATCTTTCCTGAAAATCAGCACTTTCTGTTTATGAAACTGTTGAGCAGCTTGAATGTCTTGACAGCATGAACTGAGCAGCTTGAGTTGTTTTGCTCTGGCAGCTTGAACTTTTACACTGGCAGCTCGAGTTTCTTCAACTAGCAGCATGAACTTTGTATTTACATGACAAATCTACTAACAGTCTGAGAAGTCTAACTAACAGCTTGAATGTACTTAAACTATTTCCCAACAATCTCCCCCTAACTTAAATTCTTTACACAAGACTTTAAGTTCTATACAAAAATGGAAATGAAAAAGTAAACTGTTATTCACAAACCAAGGCTTTCAAAAACTTACAACTGTGCAAGTTTCTGATCTACAGCCTTCAAAAATTCTTTCTTCATCTCATCTCTATCACAAGATACCCTAACAGATTTTATCTGAAGTAGCATATCTTTTGGTAAATCATAAAATTCGAGATTGAAGAATATACCAGGTCCATCTGAAAATTTGATTCTGTATGTCCTTGACTTGACAAACAGATCAACTTGCTTGACCTTCTTCCCCTTCTTCACAGCATCCTCTATTTCTTTCCTTGCAGATTCAGGGTCAACAATTGATTTTAGATCTTTAATTACTTGCTTCACTTGTGGTAGAGCAGATCTAACTTGTGATACAGACCCAATGTTGTGCATTCTGATAAGCTCATCTCTGGTCAACTTCTGAACCATCTGCCAAAATGTATCATATTCTTCTTCTGGTCCAGACTCCCTTCTTACCACAAACTTAACTCTCAAGTTACGGTCATCCAGGGACTTAGCAAACCAGTAATTGATTTGAGGCTTTGTAAAATCATGCTGATCAATCAACTTCTCTATCTCCATGGCTTTTTGCAGTTGTTGATCAAACAGCACTCTTTTAACTTGATATAGCTTTGCTTGTGAGGATGGATCAGATGTAGGAATAGATGCAACAGCTTGTTCAGTAGGAACAGGAGCACTGGTAGCAGCTTTAGTTTGGACTGATTGAGTTGATGGTTGGACTTCTTGGGATGGTTGAGCTTCTGGAGAGACTTTTGTTCTCTTTCTTTTGTCCATCTCCTTGTCATGAATCTCCTGCAGCCTTTCAGTAGACATGGACTGAGCCATTTTCTTTGGAATACCTGCTGCAAAGGCAAAATTGATAAGAAATCTTCTATGCTCAGCCTTGGAGTGCCCTGTTGGCATCTTTCTCTTCTTTTCACCTTGTTTGCCCACAAACCCCTTTAGGTAATCACCTAATGTCTCATCATCATCTATTGGGGGCTGGGCTTGCTGATCTAATTCTTTGTCCATTTCTTCTGCCAATTTCTTGGCAACTTCAGCATCAAAGGCAATCTGGGCTTCTTTGGAGGAGAATTTGTGCTTTGGAGACTCAATGAGAATGCCCTTGCCCTTGTCTTTTACAGAAGAGGATGTTGCTTGGACTGTACTTGATGGAGCTTGAATGCCTTCCCTGATCACAACTCCAGTGACTTTTGAAGGAGCAGCTTGAGTTTCTAGGCTAACAGCTTGAGAAGCTGTTGGGACTGCTAGCCTAGAAACTGGGACTGTTGGTGCTACTTGGACTGTTGTTGTTGTTGGAGCTGCTTGGACTGATTTAGGAACCTCCTGATTCTCCCCCTTTTTGGAAGCATTGGTTTGGTCAGAAGGACCAACAACCTTTGCCCCTTGGGTTTGAATCAAACGCTCTAATTGAATGAGCTTATTTCCACAAAGGGTAAACCCTTTATGAAGATAATCCATCCTCTGATTTTGAGCCATTTCTGATTGCTTTAGGGCCATTATTTGTGCACCCTGTGCAGCAATGATGGACATTTGGTATTCCAACATAGCTACAACAGGTTTCAGCTTGGGATCCGTCAAAAGCATAAGTTGCAGACTAGTCTCAAGATCAGAAAACACCTGTGGTGCTTGTGATCTATCACTGACATCAATACCAGAAGTAGAAACCTCTGGGCCCCTCTTTTCTTGGTTCTGGGGACTTCCAGCTTGTGTTTACACACTTGCTGTTGCCATGGGCGTGGTCTTAGCTATGTTGGCACTTTCATGTGCCTCTTGTGCAGAGACATCAGTAGTCCCAGCCACAGAACCCATATGAACCATCTCTGAAGAGATGTTCACCTCCTGAGTGAGGATGGGAGTTTCCTCTAAAAGTTCCCTTTGGATATGCTGTGCAGGAGTATCCTCCTGCACAGGGATATATGGCTCTTGCTGATGGGAGGAGGAGGAAGGAGCTCCTGGTCCCCTTTTTCTTTTGTATGTGTTTCTGAGTGGGCATGTTGGATGTACAAAAGGATCAGTGGGAGTTTGTGTATCATGAGGAGTGGGTTGGGGTCTTGGGGGTGTAGCAGTGATGTTAGGCTGAGCCTGCTCAAGACCCTCTCCTCTGTTTCCTGAAATGATGTTCATCATTGCAGAGGGCAATGGAACATCTACACTGACAAAATTGGCACTTGGCTTTATCAGCCTTTTGATTGAAGACAATGAGTGCCTATGGGAAACATGTATCCGTTTATGTAAATGTGGAGTTGTGCAGGTGTGTGCAATAATGTCTGCCAAAAACCGAGGATACATCAAAAATTTCCCATTCTTTAGGGTATGATGCCTTAACATTCCTTGAAAGATCATGTTTGAAAAATTGAACTGTTGGCCAGTAGAAAAGCACACTAAGGCAGTGGCAATATTTGAAGAAAACTCAGACCAATCAGTTCTTTTGGGGCTTAAACATTGCTGAATAATGTGCACAAGGTATTTCCATTTAGGAGAAAAATGTGCCTTAAGAAAAGTAAAAGAATCAGCAGGGCCCCTATAACCAATGTTTTGAAGACCAAAATGTAAAGCTTCAAGGGATAGGTCGGTTATACCTGAGGCATCTTGAAGATGCAAGTGACGTCTGATGGATTCCTCAGTGATATGGATAGTAGTTCCATCAATCTTGGAAAGGAGGGTAGGCACTCCATTGATGGTTTGAACAGATGTATGGTTCCAAAACTGTTCTATATGGGAGATGTATATAGTAGGGTTTATGGTTAGGGCATAATGAATATGGGAGTGCCTGAGGAAATCCATCATTGTATGAAACGGTTGAAGTTCAGAGTGTTTTAGGGTGTATGGGAGGCAGTTATGCTCTTTTACGAACTCCATGGATGAACAAACGATGGTTGTAGGGTTTGAAAGAAGAATGTGTGATTCGTTCAGAGAGAAAGCAGAAGGCCGTGGAAGAAGAATATGTAACTGGTAGTTACAACTGAACGAAACCGGGACCTTTAAAGGTTTCGAAAAGGTTGGGTCCCGCGCACACATTTGAAAAATTACCCAAATACCCTGCACACTTTGACAGATCAAGTGAAAATAACTAGCAGTCCGAGAAAATGAACTAGCAGCATGAGAAAATACTCATGCTGTTAGTGTAAAATTGTGCAACTTTTCAATGGAACAGTGTCTCCCCCTTAAATTAGCATACTGAGTCGATAATAATGAAAACCAATTAATCCATGTTTACCATACCAATATTTGATATTAGGAAAGTGAACCTTCCCACATCAAAAGGTTTTGTAAATAGATCAGCTAGCTGATCATCTGTATGTATTTTGGTAACTTGGATTAATTTCTTTTCATTACAATCTCTGATGAAGTGAAACCTGATTTCTATATGCTTGGTTTTTGGGAATTTCACTGGGTTTTGCACAATGCTAATTGCACTTGAATTGTCAATATAAATAGGAGTGGATAAGAAATTCATACCATAGTCTCTTAGCTGATTTTGAATCCACATTACCTGGGAGCAGCAGCTTGCAGCTGCTACGTATTCTGCTTCAGTGGATGATGTGGAGACAGTTGTTTGCTTTTTGCATTGCCAAGAGACCAGTCTTGCTCCTAAGTATTGACATCCGCCAGTTGTGGATTTCCTGTCAATGTTGCAACCACCATAGTCACTGTCAGAATAAGCAGTTAGTTCAAAAGGAGAGTCTTTGGGATACCATAGGCCTAAATGTGGTTGGCCTTTAAGGTATCTGAAGATTCTCTTAACAGCAACCAAGTGAGAATCCTTTGGAGAGCATTGAAACCTAGCACACACACAGACAGCAAACATAATGTCAGGTCTTGAAGATGTTAGATACATGAGAGATCCTATAAGGGATCTGTATAGATGAATATCCACATCTATGCCATCTTTGTCTGTATGGAGCTGTTTATGATGATCCATTGGAGTGCTTGCAACCTTTGTGTCTTGATAGCCAAACTTTTCCAATATGTCTTTGACATACTTTGATTGACTTATGAATAGACCAGTAGGCTTCTGTTTAACCTGCAGCCCTAGAAAGAATGTGAGTTCCCCCATTGAACTCATTTGAAACTTTTTGTGCATTAGGGCCTCAAAATCTTTGCACAACCTATCATTAGTTGAGCCAAAGATGATGTCATCAACATAGATTTGGACAAGAAGAATCTCAGCTTTGATGGATTTAGTGAAAAGTGTTTTGTCCAGAGTGCCTCTCTTGAATCCATTCTGTAGAATATATGATGACAGTGTGTCATACCATGCTCTGGGGGCTTGGTGAAGACCATAGAGAGCTTTGTCTAGCTTGTACACCCTGTCTGGATACTTGTAGTCTTCAAAACCAGGAGGTTGACACACATACACTTCCTCTTCAATTGTCCCATACAGGAAAGCAGACTTAACATCCATTTGATACACTTTAAATCCTTTGAAACTTGCATATGCTAGAAACAGTCTGATGGCTTCAATTCTTGCTACTGAAGCAAAGACATCATCATAATCTATTCCTTCTTCTTGAGTGTACCCTTGTGCTACTAGTCTTGCTTTGTTCTTGATGACTATCCCTCTCTCATCCTTCTTGTTTCTGAACACCCATCTTGTACCTATTTCTCTCTTACCTTTAGGAAGATCCACCAGAGTCCATACATTCTGAATTTTGAACTGTAAAAGCTCTTCTTGCATAGCTTCATTCCAGGATGAATCTTTTAATGCTTCTGATGCCTTTTTAGGTTCCAATTGAGACATGAAACAGGCATGTTCAAAAGCAGCTAGACTGAATTCAGTAACTGCTTGTTCAGCAGCAGCAGTCTCATTGTGAACCATCTTCCTTGTTTGAACAGGAGTGCTTGGATCACCCAGTATTTGATTGAGAGGGTGATACTTGTGAACTCTTAGTGTGGGCTCTCTCTCTGTTTGAAAGGAAGTTCCAAGGTTTGTATCATCTCCATCAGAACCAGTGAGTGGTTCAGTTTCTGAAACAACTTGACTTGAATCTGGGACTGTTTCCTGTTGTGTTGGAGCTGTATATTCAGAACTTTGGAGTGGCACTTCAGTGTCTGGATTTGTATCATTCAGGACCCCTGGAGGATCACAAGACAGAAGTGGTAGAGTGGTGAAATCATCCCAACTTGTTGAATCTGCAGCAGTCTGAGACTTTGTGCCAACAGCATGAGAAATTGTATTTGCAGCATGAGAATTTGTGTTAGCAGCTTCAACCCTGTATGCATCAGCTTCTGCAGTATACTCAACAAAGCTCAGAGAATTTGTTAGTGAATCTAAATCAAACAACCAATCAGGACCAGTGCCTTTGATATTAGCAGTATTTTCATTAAATTCAACATTGGCACTTTCTTCAATTGTTTTAGACACACTGTTGTATACTCTATAGGCTTTGCTTTGAGTTGAGTATCCTACAAAGAATCCTTCTTCAGCCTTACTCTCAAACTTCCCTAAGTGAGTCTTAGTGTGAAGGATAGTACATGGGCATCCAAAGGGCTTGAAGAAAGCTATTAGGGGACTTCTGTTATGGAATAACTCATAGGGAGTTTTCCCTTGTGATTGAACTACTTGAACCCTATTTAGAACATAACAGGCTGTATTAACAGCTTCTGCCCAGAAAGTCATTGGCAGATTTGAATCAGCTAGCATTGTTTTAGCAGCCTCAATTAATGTTCTATTCTTTCTTTCAGCTACACCATTTTGCTGTGGTGTTCTTGGTGCACTATATTGTCTAGCAATGCCTTTGGACTCACAGAAACTGTTTAGAATTTGATTTTTAAATTCAGTTCCATTGTCTGATCTTATCACCTGAACTTTGGAATTGGATTGGTTTTCTACCTTAAGGATAAAAGACTTAACTAGCTCAGCAGTTTCATCTTTGGACCTAAGAAAGTAAACCCAAGTAAATCTGGTGAAATCATCAACAATGACTAAACAGTATGCCCTTTTATTCAAACTCAAAACAGATGTTGGACCAAATAGATCCATATGTAACAACTGAAGAACAGATGAGATTGAATTTACTTCTTTGGCCTTATGAGAAGTTTTGTGTTGCTTACCTTTAAGACATGCTACACAATGATCATCACAAATGAACTCCTTTTGTGGTAATCCTCTTACCAGATTCTTTTTAACTAAATCATTCATGGACTTGAAGTTCATGTGACACATCCTTCTATGCCAAAGAGTAGACTCATTTGATGATGCTTTGGATATTAAACAGCTTAAAGTATTTGATTTAGTCAAGAGAGCTGTGTCCAGGCAGTAAACATTGTCCTTTCTTGGTGTTCTAAGTAAAACAAGATTTTCAGGAATTTTGAAATCCTTTGAAAGAACAATGCACTCAGAATCTGTGAACAGAACAATGTTTTGTTTGTCACAGATTTGAGAGACACTCAATAAATTGTACTTAAGCTGTTCAACATACAGAACATCATGGAATGTCATGTTGCCTGCATTAACAGTACCTTTACCTGTAACCTTACCTCCCTTTGAGTTGCCTCCAAATGCAACAAAACCTCCATCAAAACCTTTGAAATTTGACAAGCATTCAGAATTGCCTGTCATGTGCCTAGAGCATCCACTGTCCAGATGCCATCTTGTTCTATGAGGAGACCTGTGGTTGCCCTGCACAAATAGCAGCTTAGTTAGTAGTGGAGTAAACCCAAACCAAATTGGTTTTGGGTTGGCCTTGTACATTGTCATAACTAAAAACTGTTTTTGACTTCTTATATTTGGTGAGATCTACTGATGGAGTCTTTGGAGAGTATTTAGTGATAATATGAGGTATCCAACTATTTTGATCATCTTTTCTTCTGACAGTCTCAGATGATTCACTAGCAGCTCCAGTTTGATGCCCAGCAGCTTGAGCTGTGTTTGTAGTGCTAACAGTTTCAGTTTTTGCACTAACAGCATCAGATTTTGACTTAGCAGTCTGATCTTTTGCATTAGCAGTTTGAGCAACAGATTTGTCCTTGACACACCATATTTGTTTAAAACTTGATTAGGCTTTGCCAAAACTTGTTTTTGATGTGTGGACTGTTTTTTATTAACTTTTGAGAATCTGTGATCAACTGTTTTCTTTGGAGCTGCTGTGGAAGGTTTCACTTTTGAGTGCTTTGCCTGATTAGGATTTGATTTTGTGTGATGCACAGTCTGTTTTGCAACAGCTGGTTTGTAAAAACAATCCTTGGCTAAGTGATTCTTCCTTCCACAGTGAAAGCATCTTTTGACAGTTTGAATTGGAACACCAGACTTTTCTGTCCATTTCTGGTTCTTGTTTCTCTGGTTTCCTCTTACCTGCTGTTGTTTAGGAAACTTTTGAACACCATGCTTTTGGCATGTGCAGATAGAAACAGTTTTACCTCTTTTAGTTCCTTTTGATGAAGATGCAGTGTTACAGTTAGAATGTACAGAAACTTGTGGAGTAGCATTGCATACACTCATCTTCTCTTTTCCTTTCTTACTGGGAACTTGGACTTC
>JAANYP010000844.1:0-97771 GCA_020465985.1 Centrapalus pauciflorus | reverse complement strand
CAAAAGGTTCAACAAGAAAAGGTTTGGAAGAAACATGCTGCATGGAAGTTCAGGTGCTGGCAAAAAGAAGGCATTTGATAAATCCAAGGCTGAGTGCTTTAAATGTGGCAAAACTGGCCATATAGCTGCTGACTGTGTGTCAAAAGCTGTTGGTCAGTCATCCAAACCATACAAGACAAAAAAGGATGATGGTTATAGGGTTAAGTACCTTATGGCCATGGCTAAGCTGAGGAAGTTGGAAAACTCAGTGGGTTCCAACCGCCAAAAGGGACTTATGGCAGAGACTTGTGATTGGGAGGAATCTGATTCATCATCTGATGAAGAAGACAATCAATGTCTGATGGCCAACACTGATGTCCCATCAACAAGCAGTTTCAAACAGGATATGGCTGAAGCTGAAGCTTTCAGCAGCTTAGAGAACTAGAATCCTACAATGATGTATAAGGTACAAAATGTTATGGCTTACAGTTCTGAAGAAAAGATTAAGATGTTTGAATATATGCTAGTTGATTTGAAAGCTGCTGTTGAGAAGCATGATGTTTTATCATCTGAAATCTCCAAGCTTAAAACTGATCTTAAAACAAAATCCAGTAAACTGGACAGTTTCCATAAGTTGGAAATTGAGCTTGATGAATTAAAACACATCAACTCTATTTTACTGGAAGAAAAGAGAGAAACAGATATAAAGAATGCTAAGCTTCAAAAGATAGTTGACTCTTGGTGCCAATCTGCACAAAAAGTCAGCCATTGTATAAGTCAACAGATCCCTGCACAAATTCAAGCCTATCTTGGAGGGGATCTTGATACAGCATCTTCCATTGTTGAGATTAATAATCTGAAAGAAGATTTATCCACTCTTGGTGAGCTTCCAAACACTTTTGTTCAAAAAGTGAATGGTAAATTAATTTCAACAAACAGGTTTGTCAGGCCTCAAAATATTGACAGCTCGTGTGAACCTAGCTCAAAAGCTGATGTTGGAATATGTTCTCCATCAATCCAGCCTGCTAAGTGCTCTGCTGATTCACACAAGCAAAAGAAAGGAAAACATGTCCAAACTACAGCTTTGGATACTAAACCTGTTGACAAAACAGGTTCTGTGTCCAAAGCTGATGGTAAAAGACATAACAATCCTTTTGATGCTAAACATTTTGAAAACAAGTTTTCAAAAGTTAAGCAGTATGTTTTCAACAAGGGCAAGTCTCATGTTGAAAGCAAACCTGCTGTGATTTCTAATAAGTTTACTAATCATAGTGGTAAACTGGTTCTACATGAAAATAAGTCTTTCAAAAGCAGAAACAATGATTATGTTGATAGGCAGCATAAATCACGTCTCAGTAGTGACAAAGGCAAAGCCATTGCTCACCCTGAGAAACATGGGAATAAGTTTCCCAAAAATGTGGAAGTTCAAAAGCCAATTAAGCTTCGTGTCTTTGACATCTGTCCTCCTAAAAGGAGGAAAGAATAGACAAACAAAGCTGTGACTTTTGAATCCTCCACTCAAGCTGTTGATTCATCAAATAGTAATAAAGTTGCTAAACCTGCTAAAAGAATCAACAAAAATAACTCAGAATGTGTTTTTGAAAGTTCTTCTTCCAAAAATACTAAAAAGAGAAAATGTTATAAATGTGGAAAGAAGACACATCTGGCCAAAGAATGTCCTGAACCTGAGGACATGAGGCCTGTTGACTCTGATAGTTCTCTCACAGTTGTTACAAGGAGTGTTGGAAACATCTCAGTCAATAAAAATGGTATCCAAACTGACACCATTCAAATTGGGAATATTAGTGTGGATATTATAAGTCCATCAACCAATGTTGATGAAGTGGGAGAACTCATCTCTGTGATGAGTTCCCCTAAAAATGACTAATATTTCTCCTATCACTCTGCAGGAAAAACAACCTTCCCAGGTTTGGTACTTGGACAGTGGCTGCTCAGGGCACATGACAGGTTGTAAAGAATTCCTGAGTGATCTCAGGTCTGAAAAAGGGCCAAAAGTCACATTTGGTGACAATGTACAGGGATCCACTGAGGGATATGGAACTCTTAAAGCTGGTGCAGCAGTATTCAAAAGAGTAGCCTATGTGGTTGGGCTAAAACATAACCTTGTTAGCATAAGCCAACTGTGTGATGCTGGCTACAAGGTTAACTTTGATGAGCACCTAGGTTACATATTGGATCCCCAAGGCAAAGTTGTGCTATGTGCTCAACGAAAGAAAGGTGTATATGTTGTGGACATGCAATCTGCTGATTCCACAACTGAAACCTGCTTTCTCACAAGAACAAATGCAGACTTAAACTGGTTATGGCACAAAAGGCTGTCACATCTAAACTTCAAGAACATCAATAAACTATGTAAGAAAGAGTTGGTGACAGGTTTGCCTTCTATAACCTTTGTTAAAGATAAACTCTGCACAGCTTGTGAGAAAGGCAAGCAGAGGAAAACATCTTTTAAATCCAAACATAATTTCTCTATTGATACTCCACTCTTCTTAATCCACATGGACTTGTTTGGACCTGTAAATGTCCCAAGTCTAGGAGGAAGAAGATACACTCTAGTAATGGTTGATGAGTTTTCCAGGTACACATGGGTGATCTTTCTGAAGGGCAAAGGAGAGGCTGCTAGAGAAATTATTGGATTTGTGAAAAAGATGGAAATGCTGAACTTTGCTCAAGTGAAGCAGCTTAGAAGTGATCATGGTACTGAATTTAGAAACAGTACTCTTGAAGACTTCTGTGAAGAGAAAGGAATCACTCAAAACTTCTCAGCTGTAAGAACTCCACAACAAAATGGAGTTGCTGAAAGGAGAAACCGAACTCTTATTGAAGCTGCTAGAACCATGTTGTGTGCATCAGGTTTACCTTCATCATTCTGGGCTGAAGCTGTCAACACTGCCTGCTTCACTCAAAACAGATCCTTATTGGTAAAAAGGTTGAACAACACTCCTTATGAGCTGCTCAAAGGGAGGAAGCCAAATGTCAGTTACTTCCATGTGTTTGGATGTCCCTGCTTCATTCTGAATCAGAGGGACCAACTGACAAAGTTTGAACCTAAAGCTGATGAAGGTGTGTTTGTTGGCTACTCTGCTATCTCTAAAGCCTACAGAGTATACAACAACAAAAGAAAGGTGATAGATGAATCTATCAATGTCACCTTTGAAGAGTCCAAGAATGCTTCTACCAAAGCTGTTCCTGAATCAGTTTCAGGAGAACTTAATTTTGATGATCTGATGCATTCAAACAATGAAGAGGACTCAAAAGCTTCCACTACACCCAGTGTGGAACCTGTTAATCATGATGGACATGATGATTATTACGTCAATACATCCTGTGTGAATAAATGTACTGACTTAATTACAACTGCATGTCCTGAACCTATCAATGCTGATTTTCCCAGTTCCTCTGCTGATATGTTCAACAGCGGTCAGACATGTTCAACAAGTGAACAGGCTCAAGACAACAGTGTGTCTGAAAATCTTGAGAACTGTTCAACAGGACTTGCTGAAGATGTTAACAACTCAGGTGAATCATCATTGAAAAATGATCCTAAATGGATCAGGTGTCACCCCAATGATCAAATAATTGGTGACATCAACAAAGGAATACAAACACGGTGGAACAGCTTAGGAAACTTTTATATGTTCTCTAGCTTTGTTTCACTAATGGAGCCAAAGAAGATTGATGAAGCACTAAAAGATGCCAATTGGATCACTGTCATGCAAGAAGAGCTCAATCAGTTTGAGAGAAACAATGTATGGAAGCTGGTCCCTGCTCCTAAAGATAAAACTATAATTGGCACTAAATGGGTTTTCAGGAATAAGATGGATGAGCAAGGTCATGTCATTAGAAATAAGGCAAGACTGGTTGCTCAGGGCTACAGACAGGAGGAAGGAATTGATTATGATGAAACATTTGCTCCTGTGGCCAGGCTAGAGGCAATTCGTTTGTATCTAGCCTACGCTGCTCATAAGAGCATTAAGGTATTTCAAATGGATGTGAAGAGTGCATTTTTAAATGGGAAGCTGCAAGAAGAAGTTTATGTCAAGCAGCCTCCAGATTTTGAAAATGAACAGGTTTTGTCTATAAGTTGGACAAAGCTCTCTATGGCCTCAAACAAGCTCCTAGAGCCTGGTATGACACTCTTACTGTGTTCCTTATGAGCAATGGGTATTCCAGAGGTAAAGTGGATACTACACTGTTCATAAAGAAAGTGAAATCTGACATTATGCTTGTTCAAATTTATGTGGATGATATAATATTTGGTTCTACAAATGAGCAGTTGTGCAAGAATTTTTCATTACTCATGAAATCCAAGTATGAAATGAGTATGATGGGAGAACTTACTTTTTTTTTAGGATTACAGGTTAAACAAACCTCAACTGGAATTTTTATAAATCAAAGAAAGTACACTTTAGATCTATTAAAAAAGTTCAAATTTGATCAAAGTTCTCCTATTAAAACCCCAATGGCAACCAATGTAAAATTGGATGCTGATGCCAGTGGCAAAGCTGTTTCAGTAACAGCTTACAGAGGCATGATTGGGAGCTTGCTATACTTAACTGCTAGTAGACCTGATATTATGTTTGCCACCTGTCTGTGTGCTAGGTTCCAAGCTGATCCAAAGGAATCTCATCTAGCCGCTGTTAAAAGAATCTTCAGATACCTGAAGGGTACACCAGGTTTGGGTCTTTGGTATCCCAAAGACTCCAGCCTTGAACTAACAGGCTATTCAGATTCTGATTTTGCAGGCTGCAGGCTAGACAGGAAAAGCACAACAGGTGGATGTCAACTCCTTGGTGGTAAATTGATAAGTTGGTGTAGCAAGAAGCAGAACTCTGTGTCTACTTCTACTACTGAAGCCGAGTACATTGCTGCTGGAAGCTGTTGTGGACAGATTCTGTGGATGCAGCATCAGCTTGAAGATTATGGTCTTGTGTATAGGAAAATTCCTATTCTGTGTGATAACACAAGTGCCATAGCCATTTCCAACAATCTAGTATTTCATTCTAGAACAAAGCATATTGAAGACAGACATCACTTCATCAGGGATCACATTCAGAAAGGTAATGTGGAGGTAAGTTTTATTTCCACAAATGAACAGCTTGCATACATTTTCACCAAACCTCTGGATGAAACAAGGTTTAATTACCTTGTCAGCAAGCTGGGCATGTTAAACAAGAGTGACTAAGTGTTTCTCAAAAGTCTAAGAATTTGTGTGTTTCACACTGCTCAAGTTTCTCAGAACAGCTTAGACAGAACAGGTTATACATGTTCTGTACTTAGTCATTTGTCTGAAAAACTTGAACAGCTTGAGCATACAACAGGCTGAACAAAAACAGTTTATTCGTCCAGCCTGCTCTGATTGTCCAATCTTCAACCTGTCCACTTCTTCACACTGTCTTACAAGCCATTGTCTTGTAACCTGTTCAACTATTGAACACAACCTGCTCTTACAAAAGTGAGCAGGCTGAAGGCACAGTTTGAAAAATGAACAGCTTGAAGATTGCACAGCTTGTGATGACCCTGCTCATCACAGGTTTGACCAACAGCTTGGATCAACAGTTTTAATTACCTTTCTTCAAACTTAAGTTACTTAATTTATGTTTTATTTAACTTAATTACTGCGGATAATGTGGGTTACGTGTGTTAGTGATTAAAAAGGGATCAAGTGGTCTGACAAACGGTCTGACATGGACAACCGTTCCGTTTTCCGTTAACAGACTTTTCAAATCAACCGCCCAAACCCTCTCTCTCTCATACACACTCACATTCAAATCCTATAAATACCAAACTACTGTTTCATCTTCGTCTTCCTCATCATTTCCAGAAATCCTTAAGAACCCTAAAAATCGACTAGGTGTCTTTTGCTTCTCCAAATCTCAAAACTTCCCAAATGGCTCACAGACCTAATCCCCTTCTTCCAGTGTTCGTTGGTGATTATGTTATCAAACACCCATCAGTCACCACAATGCTGACCATCAAACCCACAAACTACGTTGCAAACCTTACTATACCCAAAAACTATGTGGGGAAAGGTTACGATCAAATGGTGGAGTTTCTGCAAGTTCATCCGTTGAACTATGCTATGACTGCAACTCCTGGTGTCCTGTACCAGGAGATGGTGTATGAGTTCTGGTACACCTGTTCTTACAACCCCAACACCAAAATCATCAAAGGGACTATTCTCAATGGGATTCAAACCATTGAGATAAATGCTGATCTTCTGAGGGAGATTCTTCATCTGCCTGTTGCTGAGTCATATGATATGCCCCAGCCTGAAAACGAGCAAATGGGAAATCTGCTACGCTTCTGTGGTGTAGCAGAACCCAAAATTGGAGCAACATTGTACAGGAAGGATTTGTCTCCTACCTACAGCTTTCTGTTTGCTTCGGTGATGATGAGCTTCAGCAGCAAAGTTGGTTCATTCGACCAACTGAGCAGAGATGAAGTTCCAATAGTCCTACAGCTAGTGAATGGGACTACCATTGATATGGCTAAGTGGATCTTTATGAACTTGAGGAAACTGGTGCAGCAAGAGCCAAGACCAGCTGCTGTCCGTTATCCCAGGTTTCTGAGCCTCATTTTCAGACATGTTTGTGGTGAGCATCTATACAATTCTCAGCCTTTACTTAAGTCTGCTGCTTTCCCTGTCATAGGGAATAGAATTTTCCATACTCCTGTACTTCAAAATGAGCCTCCTCTATCCACACCAATGAGGAGGTTGTTAGGTTTGGTGGAAGGACCCTCTGCTGTGAGAGTGGAAGCTGCTGCTCCCGCAAGAAAATCCAAAGCCAGGTCTAAACTTGTTAAGAGGACCTTGGCAACTGCTGAAGCTGGGCCTGTGAAAAAGAAGGCCAAATCAGCTCAGCCTGAGTCTGTACCTTTAGCCTCTGTGGCTGAGGGGGAGAAGACTCTTCACCCTGGTTCATTTGTTGAACCTCAAGCCTCTGTGGCTAGTGCCTCTGTGGCATCTGAGACTATGGAACAGGCCAACCCACCTGTTTCTGACCCAGTCTCAAAACCTGTCCAGTCTGAACCTCTCATCTCCTCTCCCCAATCACCCACTTCATCCATCCTCTATCACAGAAAATCCAAAAAAAAAACAACTAAAACAACCCCCTCCTCTGATCCCTCTCAACAGGGTCCAGTTGTAAAAGAAGCAACCCCTGCTGCCTCTCCTATTTTGAGAGAAGGATCAGTCCCATTGGAGCATGCTTCACTCCAATCTGAGTCTACCCAGCGTCAGCCTAGACCCTCTGGTTCCTCCCAACAGGAACCAGTTGTACAAACGGAGATACTCACATCAACTATCCCAGCCTCCCAACAGGCTGAGGATATTGAAAGACATGAGTCCTCTCCACTCCATACTGCGTCCACACTGTCCCCCACTAAAATCTCCTCACACCCTGAGTCTGCACGAGGTGCCCACGCTGCTGGTATAGACCAATCAGCAGCTCAGCCTCAAACTTCTGCTCCCCATGATACAGCTGTTCTACACCAAACCGCTGCTGAGGGACCCACAACCCAAGCTGATGAACCTCAGGGATCACACCATCCCTCTGGTGAGGCTGCTCCCTCCATGCAAACTCCATCAGCAGGTTTCACCACTGCTGATGTTGAAATGCATATCCCATCTCCCCATGATGAGGTGCTTTTACACCAAGGCACTGCAGAGGGAACAACCACTGGCCTTAATGAAGGTGTTGCAACACAAGCAGCATCTGAAAGGCCCCCAACATCAACCCTTCTCCTGATGATGCAGCTACAGCCACTGCTGAGGGACCCTTTGACCCCTCCAAGCTGGGCCACATTACTTTTGCCCAGGCTATGGAACTTCTCTCTACTGTTCCTCTTCCCTCTCCATCACATCCTCAAACACCAGCCTCATCATCCTCTTCTCCATCTACCCAATCTAAACAGTCAACCCATACACCTCCATCTCCCAAAGACCTGCCTTTGAAGGATCAGCTTTCCTTGCTGACCAACAAAGTTGGTTCTTTGGAAACTACCATGACCTCTCTACCCTCTCTCATTTCAGACTCTGTGTCTGAACAGCTTAAGGGGTTCTTTGATTCGTTCAAAGACTCCTTCCCTGCTACTCCATAAACAGATAATTCTCCACAGCTGATAGCACTCACTGCACAGCTGCAAACAGTGTCCAACTCCCTCTCCTCCATTCTTTCACTACAACAGGACTCTGTGTCCTCAATGACAGCCATTTCCCAACAGCTGTCATCTCTCCTCACCTCTTGCAATTCTACCCTTCCTGCCACTTTGGCCAGCTTGACCACATTAATTGGCTCCCTATCTAATACTGTGTCTTCAAATCTTGGTGATGTGCAAGATTCTCTTGAATTACATCTTGCACAGCTTCAAAGTTTGATGTTCACAGCGTCTGATAGGGAAAACATTGTTAAGCTGACCTCCCTAGCTGCTACTCAATCCTCTTCTCTTCACATCTGTCTTTCCCAGCTTGCAGAGGTTAAGGACAATTTGGCTTTCTTAGTGACTAGCCTTGTTGGTCCCAGGCCTGCTGCCAAAACTACTGGCAAGCCTGATGACTTTGTGTCTTCGGGCAGACCAGGTGTTGAAGGTGCTGGTACATCTCCTTCAAAGGGGGAGAAGTCGTCTGCCTCTAAGACCAAGTCTAAGGGGGAGAAAACTTCCTCTCCTAAGGAGAAACCAGTGCCTGCAGCACAAACTGGTCATCCAGCAGGAATTTCTGCAACAGGTACAGTAGAGGGTGCTTCTCATGCTGCTCAGTCTACTCAGGTTGAATCTCCAATCCCTGCTCAGTCTAAGGGGGAGGAACCCATTCCTGAGGGCAGGCCAAGCAGCAGAAGAAGGCATCTGATCCTAGAGGAAGAAGAAGAAGAAGAAGAAGAAAGTCCTGAAGCTGCTACCACTACAGCAGCTAAAGGAAAAACAATAGCAGAAGCTGATCCCATACAGCAGAAACAGGCAGAAAATCAATTTCACAAAGCCAGGGCCAAAGAAATGGGTCTTCATATGCACAAGTACTTTGAGTTTAGAGAAGAACAGCTTCAAGCCCTGGAAGTGCTTAGAAAAGAAGAAGAATCTGCCAAAGCTGCCAAAGCATTTGCACTTCAAGAAGCAAAGAAAATTAAAATGACTACTCTGGAAGTGCAAAAGAAAATATTGGAAGCTGCTAAGGGATCAGCAGGGGAGAAGGAAACAGAGAAAGAAAAAGGTACTCTGGTCTTAGTGACCAAGCCTACAGTGCCTCATGCAAGAGTTCAATACCATTTTGACAACCTGGCAAAGAAAAAATTTCAAGATGTTGCTGAAAGAAGGCTTGCCAAGGAAGCAATTGTCAAGTTGTCCCTATATCAAGAAAAGGCAGTCAGTGGAAGTTGAAAATAACAAGGATGGGTGCAACAGGCCCTGAATTGAAAACATATGACTACTCTGACGTAGCACAGATGGGGTACAGAGAATGGATTGAATTGGCAGTTGCCCTGAGTGAGTCAAAGTCAGAAACGGCTAAGACAATCAGGGCATATGTCAAGAAACTGATGGAGAGAGTAAAGAACCTTGGCCTGATTTCTAAAGAAGCAAGTGAAGGTGTCTTGGTGACACATCCAAAAATAAAGGCCAGGAGAACAAGGAAGGACACTGAAATGGAACTACTCCTTACACTTATTGAACAAGGCGATTATGTCATTGAAATGAAAGGAGTAGATCACATCCTGCCTAGTGGAATAGAGTTTGAAGATGGCAAGATCATTGAAGAGCCTGAGCTGGGGGCATTTTTTGTAAATCCCTTAACTCAGAAGAAATGCTTTCAAAGAGCTTCAGATCTATACAAAGTTGATCTAAGACAACTTGTGGCCTTCAGACTTGCAGTTTCATTCAGGCAGTCTGGTAAGTGGAGAGCAGCCATCTGGGATCAGCTCAGAGGCTTCTTTGAAAGAGGTGAACTTGAAGATCCCAAGTTCATGATAATAAGAAGTGAAGTTGAAGAGCTTGAGGAAACAAGGGAAGAGCTGGAAAAGATGTTTCAAGGTCCCCCTCCATTGTGATGAAGTCCATCTACCATCTGGGTAGGTGAAGAATGGAAGCTGTCCATCAGTTGGACAGGCTTACCATTATATGTTCCCAACAAAAACAGTCCAATGTACATAATTTGTACTCTATTTTACATATGTTGTAATTTCCTTCTACATTAGTTGTAATATACATCAGTACATTAGTTGTACTTTTGTAAGAACATGTGTTGTTCTAATACAATCAAAAATCAGTGTATATATAAACTGATCTTTTACTTTATGTTGATGTTGTAATTCTATTTCAACAAGTATATTGTAAGAATATATAGTGATTTTTGACAAGACCAGCTTAGACTGGTTATTGCAAATAGGGGAGATTGTTAGGCACAAAAAGGTCTCAGTCAAACCTGTTCTACATCTGAGGGGGAGATTTCTAATCAAACCTGTTGATGTATTTGAAGGTTAAATTTAAGGCCTGTTATATGCCTTATTGAAACCTGAAAATGATTTACAATATCAGTCCAAAGTTGTTCTATGTGTTGCATGTGTTGCAACTAAGACAGTTGTCCAAGCTGTTCTGTCTGCTGGACAGACTGGACATAAACTGTCTACGTTGCTCTACACTGTTGAGCAGCTTGGGCATTTTTCAAGTGTTCTGTTCTTTGTAAACAGAACCTGTTCTTTGTGAACAGGCTAAACACTTTATGGAATATGTTTCCAAGTCATCATGTATTGTCTTTGGCTACAAGATCAGTTTACAAAGTCGAAGACAAAGTGGAAAACAGAACTGCTCAGCCTGCCCACACTGTTCTGTAACATGAAGACAAAAGGTTATTTGAAAAAGGGTGACAGACCTTTTTCTTATATCAAAATAGGCCTTTACAAGGAAGAAAGACGCAAAGTTGACATTCCTTATTTGGTTAAAGGCAATGCAACAGTAGACAAAGTGAAAAGACAAAAGTTCTGCACATGTGAACACAAGTCTGCTTTTCAGAAAAGTGCAGAAAAGTTATGTTGTCTTTTCAAACAAGACTTTTCCTTTTTCATTCCGTCCAATGAAGAAGTTTCTATTAGATCCTCTGATTGAGTATAAAAGGAAGCTTCTAAGGTCAGAAAGAGATAAGCCAAAAAGCTAAGTGCTGAAGCCAAGAGTGAACGTGCAAGTGTGTTTTTCATGCATGCAAACCTGCTTGTGTAATACAGTTTCTTTGTGTCTAAGCTGTTCTACATAAACTGTCCCTCTAAGTCTTGTAAACACAATGAGTGCTTATTAGTAAGTGTATTCATTGTAATCTAGTTTGAGTCTGTCTTAGACTAGTGAACATACTGTTGTATCTGTCATCTCAGCTTGAACCTTTCCGCATTCAAGCTTGTTTGTAATTAACAATTTGTTGATAATACATACAAACATTTAGAAAATAGTGTGTAGTATTTAAATAGCTGTATTCACCCCCCCCCCCCCTCTACAGCTTAAAGCTATATACTTTGGGAACCTCTCGGGACCTACATCTTTGTTATGACAAACACGAAAGAAGTAAGAACTTTTCTCGAACAAGACTTGACCCAACTCGAATGAAACTAGAGTGTTCTCAGACAATGTTTAAACCGAGTTTGATCTAAAATTTTCTAAGTCCAAACTCTATCAAGCTCGTCTAAAACACAACCTTTTCTCGATTGATATTTCAACCGAGTTTGATAAATCAAATATTCTAAGTGTCAACACTTCTCAAACTCGAATGAAGCCACAAGTTTTCTCGAAAGATGTATGTTCAAACTCGATAAAAACAAGGTTTTACTCGAATGACATTTTAATCGAGTTTGAACAAAAATATTTTCTAAGTCCCTTTTTACTTCTGGAAATTCAAAAATTCAATTCCACAGACATTTTGTCCTCAACTTTGACATGTACTTACTCGAAATCTGATTTTGAACATATTTCCTTTACTGATGTTTTTCTAAAAACAACAATTTATATCCCAAAAATCCAATTTACTGCGGGTTCAAGAAATCGAAAATTTTAAATTTAAAAACCAAATTAAATGTTGTATGTTGTGATGTAAGACTTAAAATTTGATATTCATGCTTAGATAAACATTATACTCACAATCATACTTTCAATTTCAAGTTTTAAAACGCAATCGATAATGATTGGATTTTCATCCATCGACCCAGACGAACACACACATACACACAGTAAAACAGGGATGAACATCAAACTCGAATGAACATTAAAATCTACTAAACATTAACAAATAATACTAAAATACTTACAAATATCAGCAAAAAATTTTGAATTTTATCAGATGTGGATTGCTTCTTGATGAAGAAAAGTTGAGAGATATTTAAGGAAAGATAAGTGAACAGTGCAAGGGAATTTGAAAAAGTTTAATTTGAATATCAAAATTCATAGTTATAGACAATTTTTAAATTTTTAAACCCAGCCCACTTAAAATATAAATCCAACTCACATTTTTCACCATTTAAGCCCATTTATTCAACCAACAAATAATTAATCCACATTCTAAATGAAAAAAAATAAAGAGTAAAACAACAAAAACACATAAAAAAATTTGAACAACTAAAAAATTTAAACAACGCAAATTTAAATGAAAAAAATATAACAAACAAAAAATGAACTAACAACAAATTTGCTCCCCTTGAATTTTGCACTAATGCTCCCCCTCAGATTAAAATCACTTATCAAACTTGAATCACCTTAATAAAACTTGATTGAAACTAAATTCTTAGTTTCTTCCGAGTTTAAACAGATTATTTCAAAAATCCAAGTTCAAAATCCCAATTTTCAACCAAAAACTTCTAAATGATCCCAAAATGAAATCGAGTATGCGGTTTTTGAATACAAACACTTTTTGAAAGAACTTTTTGCCTAAAAACACATCAAAACCCCAAATTTTGCAAAAACAGTCAGGAACACACAAAAACCGAATTATCAGAAAAATTCAAAAAACTTTTTATGTGATTGGAGTTGGAATCTGAAATTTATATCAGTGTGATCGTATTTAAAAACCTAACCTTCGATCCCTATATCAGATCAAATCATCCGCGGATTAAAAACCCTATGATGATTTTCTGATTTTTGAAAAACTTGATAAAACAGTGTTCTTCAAAAAATGATTTTCAGATTTAAAATCAATCCAATTCAGCCATATTAGGCTCTGATACCAATTGATATTCATATATTATCAATCAAAGAACAAGATTAAACAATAAGAACAAGATTGAGATCCAACATAGACCTAATGATTTGATTCAACTATGAGAATTACAATACCATGATGAATGCACAAAACCCTAGGTCTGAGCTTCCGTACAAGACATAATATCTATGCAATCCAAGTGTACAATTCGTACCTATTCAGTACCTGACTTTTCTATTTATATATACAACAAGATACTATTGAAAAATTACATAAACAACCCTGGACTTATTATATTCATCAACAATATAAATTCCAACATTCCTTTTTTCCTCAGCACTATAACCTTTAAAGTTATGCACCTTATACATCATTGTAGGATTCCAGTTGTCTAAAGAGCTAGGATTCCTTGTAGGATTCCAGTTATGTAATCAGCTTCTGCTGTTGATAGTGACACACAGTGTTGTTTCTTGGATGACCAAAAGATGGGTTTGTCACCAAGGAATTGAACTGCTCCTGATGTGCGTTTACGATCCATTTTATCACCTGCATGATCAACATCAGAATAGGCAGTCAATGTAAATAACGATTCCCTAGGATACCACAAACCTAAGTATGGAGTTCCCTTTAGATATCTTAAAATTCGTTTGGCAGCACCCAAAAGTGATTCCTTTGGATGTGCCTGATATCTAGCACAGACACACGTAGCAAACATAATATCACGTCTACTTGCAGTTAAATACATTATTGACCTAATTATCCCTCGATAATGAGTTACATCAACAGGTTTTCCTGAAATGTCCTCATCGAGTTTAGATTTAGAATCAAGAGCCATGGGTGTTTTCATGGGTAAACTGTTGACCATGTTAAATATTTTCAACGTGTCTTGAATGTATTTTGACTGATTAATGAAAATTCCATCAGTCAGCTATTTTACTTGTGAACCCAAGAAAAAATTTATTTCACCCATCATGCTCATTTCAAATTTCTGGGACATTAAAAATACGAACTTTTTACAAAATTCAGGATTAGTAGGCCAAAAAATATATCATCTACATATATCTGAATAACTATGATATCAGGACCCTGTCGTTTAATGAAGAGGGTAGTGTCTACTGCACCGTTGTTAAAGCCACATTTGAAAAGATAATTGGATAGGGCATCATATCAAGCTCGGAGTGCTTGTTTAAAGCCATATAGTGACTTGTCTAAAATATATACATGATTAGGCTTCGAAGGATCGATAAATCCTTCGGCCTGATATGTATATACTTCATCAATTAACTCCCCATTTTAAAACGCAGTTTTTACATCCATTTGATATACAGTGAAATTCTTATGAGCGGCAAAAGCTCGAAACATTCTAATGGCCTTTATCCGGGCAACGGGGGCAAATGTTTCATCGTAATCAATCGCCTCCTGTTGGCTGTATCCTTTGGCTACGAGACGTGCTTTGTTCCGAATGATGACACCGTGTTCATCTTTCTTGTTCTTGAAGATCCACTTCGTGCCAATGATGGATTTGTCTTTTGGTCGTTCCACTAATCTCCAGACTTTCAACCTTTCAAACTGATTGAGCTTCTCTTGCATTGCTACAATCCAGTCTGCATCCAGAAGAGCTTCTTTCTACATTTTTGGTTCGATCTTGCTCAAAAAATTTAAGAAGAAACATTCATTTAACGTACCTCTCCGGGTTTTTACAGAAGCAGAGGGATCACCAATAATATTTTCAGGTGGGTGGTTCCTTGTCCATTTGAAAGTATGAGGACAAGGTTAAATCTAGTCTTGATTGGGATTCAAGTCCAGGTAGGGACTACGGGGGATAGATTCTAAAGTTGATGGAATATCAACTGAGATGGGGGTTTCTTAATTTTCAGAATTCAATGGAGTATTATTAGATTTTGGAGCTTGAAATGATTGTACCCTTTCAGTAGGAATGTGTACATCAATCATTGAAACTTCTCCAGTATCTTCAGAAAGTGGTTGGTGTGAATGATCAGAGACTACTACTGGATCTTCAGTAATCCAGTCAGGAACCAAAATTGGAACATCAGATTTGGTCTTTTCAAAGTAATCTTCATAAAAATTTTCAAACAGTTTATTTAAATCATTCATTTCATCTTTAAGCTCTTGTGACTTCATAGAAGTCGACTGTTTAGACTCGGGTCCTGAACTGGCGTGTTCAAGAGCCATCACGATTCCTTCGTCAAATTTCATGTTTACCTCTCATTAACGGTCTTCGTGCGTTTGTTGTGGACTCAGAATGCCACCAATTCTTTTGAGTAACCAATGAATATGCCTTTATAAGCTTTATGATTAAATTTTCCCAAGTTGTCTTTATCGTTCAAGATAAAACACCTGCATCCAAAGATATGGAAAAATTTTATATCAGGCACTCTTTTATTTATCAGCTCATAAGGTGCTTTTCCGAATCTTTTATTAATTATGGATCTGTTCTAGGTGAAACACGCGGTTGCTACAGCTTTAGCCCATAGGAATAACGGCAGATTAGAATATGCAAGCATCATCCTAGCAGATCAAGTGTACGGTTTCGTCTTTCAACTACTCCGTTTTGTTGTGGGGTACGAGCTGTCGAAAATTGATGCGTTATCCCAACAGAAGTCAAAAATGTCTCGAGGGACTTGTTCTTGAACTCTGTACCATTATCAGATCTAATGGTTTAAACCGAAAGCTGCAACTTAACTTGAATCTTGCGTATGTAGTCAATGATTATCTCTGTAGCTTCAGACTTGGATCTCAGGAAGAAAACCCATGTGTATCTTGAATAATCATCTACAATGACCAACACATATTTCTTCTTGTTGATGCTTTGTACCCCGCATAGGCCCGTATAAGTCTATATGAAGAAGCTCCAATAGCCTAGTTGAAGAATGTTCAACCTTTGATTTGTGTGACGGCTTCACCATCTTCCCTTTTTTACATGCAGCACACAACTGCTTCTTTTGATATCGGAGAGTCGGTAGCCCTTTAACTAAACCACCTTTGGCAAGGTTAGTAAGTTCTTTGAAGTTTAAATGAAATAGACGGCGATGCCACAACCATGATACTTTTGAAGTTGTCTTTGAAAGTAGACAAACATCTTTCTTCAGATTGATGTTGGCTAAGTCTATGGAGTACAAATTGGTTTTCCTATTTCCAGCTAGGATTTCCTTCCCTTCCCCAGACCTTATATTACACCTATTTGCCTTGAAATTGACTTCCAACCCTTTATCGCATAATTGGCCGATGCTGAACAGATTGTGGCCAAGACCATCAACGTAATATACCTTCTGAATTGTTATCTTTTCGTATTCCAGACTTCCATAGCCTTTGATCGGACATAGATGATTGTTGCGAAATCTTACCGTCCCACAGAATTTTTCAACAAAATTCGTTAGGGTGTCTCGCTGTCCGTTCATATGCTTGGAACATCCGAAGTCAAGGTACCACACATGATTTACCTACAAGACAAAGTAAAACATGAGGTACCCACTTATAGTTGGGTACTTTGGATTTCAGTAAATCGTGTGGTAATTCTTTAGTTAGAATAATAGATAATTGCTTTGTCTTTGGAACCCACTTTTGAACAGTCTTTTTGGGTATCCATTTTTGTATAGTTCTTTTGGGAACTGATTTTGAAATGTGTTTCTTTGGATCCCTATGTTGTTTAAAACTAGGAACCTTGTTCTTTGGCATCCATACAAACATATCAGAATTATGTACAGATTTAACATTCTACACATGGCATTTGGCAGAATTTAATGAAAACATTTCAGCACGTGAGTATTTAGAACATTGTTTAACAGAAGATTTATTATAGACAGTATTATCTACAGATCTATTCCTTTCCATAACACTCAAATCTTTCACTCTCCACTCCTGTCTAAAAACGTCTTTCTCTTTGCCACTTGCTTGTTTATACAAATCTGCTTTGGTGTTCTTTTTCACATATATATCTGACATGATAGAAGAACACAAATTAGTCGATTTAGTATCAGCTTTAATCTGCAAAACTTTCTTAACTTTTGAAGTATTTGTTTTTCTTTGCCATTGTAACCTTAGATGAAGATGATTCACCTTTTTCAAATTTTGGAGTGACAAAAGATACTATTGTTTTCTCCTTTTGTGTAGGTATTCTTTTCAAAATACTTACGGGTTCTGTGGGTTTATTAATTTGTTTGTCATAAAGTTTTTTAATAAACTCATCAATTTTGACAAACATATCCTCCAATGAATTAAAATCAGAGTTCATATACAGATCAAACTCTTTTTCAGATTTAATAGTTTCAGGTTGAATTAAAGAAATATGATCTGGTTGAGTTTTCATTTCAGGCTGGTTTTTAATTTTCAGTTTCAAATCTTTAATCTCAGCCTGAAGTTTTTCATTTTCAGTCTCAAAAGTTTTAAGTTTCAATTCAAGATCAGAATTAATCTTTTCAAGAATTGAATTCAGAATGTATGGTTTTTGAGTAGAAGAAGTATTTTAAGACAAATCTTTATCAGAATATGTCTGAATATACTCTTCTGATATACATGGATTCTGATAACTATCATTAAGTTTGTCATAATCCAAACAATTTTGCATTTTGTCTTTTCTCAACCTATTTAGATCTTCAGTTGATTCTACCTCATCTGATGCTCTTAAAAATACCATCTGTAATCCTAAATTCATGTATCTAGTATCATACAAAGTTGGGGAATATGAAATGGCTTTTGCTAGATACTTAGGATTATCACAATCAATTCCTAATGTCGAGTTATAAAAATCAGTGTCCTTTGGTTGATTCAGATGAATAGTCTGATCTGTTTGTCCTCTTTTAAGAAATTCATCTTCTAAGGATTTAAGTTTCTCATATAATTTTGTCCTTTCAGCAAAGATGGAATTATACTTTACATAAAAATTTGCTGATTCTAATTCTGCTAATTTGAGTTTTTCTATTAAGTCAGAAATAGTGTTACTCAGCTTTTCATTTTGCTGTTGAATGTCATTATATTTTTCTTCTATGTTTGAAATGGATTGCAATGCAAATTCCTTATCTTTGGAAAACTCTAACACTAAAGCATGTTCGAGTCTCATTTTGTTTTCCAAAGAATGTACATTCTTTTTCTCGGCTTTTAATTAATTTTCAAACCGTTTTTGCATGTAAGCCATCTAAGCAAGTTTTTGTTCTAGCTCACAGGAGTTATCATGATCAGATTCAGGATTAGATTGTACCTGGGTGTCTCTGAGTTGTCTGAGGCATTTGAATCTGACCCGTCATCTTCTTGGTCTTCGCTACATCCAGCTTCTCCTGTGGCCATTAATACCAGTTCCTCTCTCAGTTCATTCTCAGAGTCAGAATCCTTTCTCTCTACAGCTTCATCATCAGTCAAACCTACCCAGACTTCGTCTTCAGCAAACATTGCAGATTCACTAAGCTCAGATTCATTCAAAACCTCTGACTTTAGGCAAATATGGGAATCTTCATCCAGAATGTCTTCATCCTCAGAAAGTTGAAGCCAGTGGTCATCCTCAGTCAACAATGCCTTTCCAGCCTCATTTTCCATAGGTAGCAGTGCCTTGCGAGTATAGTAGTCTGAGTTCTTGACTACTGGCAATTTGCATTCCCTTGCAAAGTGGCCTGGCTTACCACAATTGTAACACTTTTGCTCAGCGTCTTTCTTGGCATGCTTATCAGGCTTCTCATATTTTCAACGTTTTTACCACTGCTCTCTCCAGATTTGTCATACTTGTCTCTTTTCTCAAACTTTCTAGAGCCTGTCTTGTATCGCATTTTATTATTCGTGGGTTTGCGATAGAACTTTTTCTGGAAAGCCTTTGTCAGTAAATGCATCTGCTTTTTCATCTCCTCTATTTCTGAGTCTATTGATGAATCTATGGATTCTGAATCAGATGAACTGCTGCTTATAACAACGTGTTTCTCCTTTTTCAGCTTATATTTGTACTTCTTATCTGCAAGAAGAGCCAGAGGATCAATCGTTGCCTTCTCAGCTTGCTTTTTACTAGACATCTTCCTTAAAACAACTTCTTGATAATTGTTAAGATTATCAAACACCATATGAAAATCCAAATCATCAATTTCTTTTGTCTGTTGGATTATCATTGTATATTTATCCCACTCTGGATTGAGCACATTCAGGAATTTAACATTGATGTCCAGATTAGATTTCGTTACCCCGTTTCTCTTCATCTCACTCACAAGGTTAACAAATCTCATATATGTGCTCTCTAACAGCTCTCCTTCTCTAGCTCGGAAATTTTCGAATGTCATCAAGTTGTTGCGTGCCCTGTTTGTGGCTGCCTTGTCTGACCCTCTCATAAGCTTACACACCTCATCCCAAATAGATTTGGTTGTGGTTGTATTAATCAGACTAATATAGATGTCATTTGGAATGGAAATCAACAGAAGTTTCCGGGTTGTTTTATCTCCTAGCTTTCTTTTCTTTTGAGCCTCAGTCAGATTAGCAGTTGTGACCTCCTCTGTTCTCTCAGGTATCGAAGGATTTTTTTTTGGAACTTCTGGAATATTAACAAAAAAATCTGGCTGGGCCTTCAGTCAGAGAGGCCAACATTTCCTCAGATTAGTCGTTAAAGCTTATAAATTCTAAGAACCGTTCCCTTCACTGCACATATTCTCCTCTGTAAAGAATCGGAGGATTGGTTTCCGAACCCATGGCCAGTGCATCTTTAGACATTGTGAATTGATAGAACTGAATCTTCCAATATCTTTTTATGGAATAAGGAATGATTTTGAAATGAACACTGAAAAAATACTCTAAGTATGAAAGCCCAAACTCGGGTAATGAATGGTCAAACTCGATCAACAAAGAGTAATACTCAGTCAACAAACTCGAAAAAACACTTGATTTCTTTTTAAAGTGTGTTTATACAACTCGAAAGAAGGGTTTATCAAACTCGAAAGGATGAGTGATTTAACTCGATCAGTGTTTGATCAAACTTGATCAATGTTTGATCAAACTCGATCAGCGCTTTGATCAAACTAAATCAAATCACTTATCAAACTCGAATCACCTTAATAAAACTTGATTGAAACTAAATTATTAGTTTCATCCGACTTTAAACAGATTATTTCAAAAATCCAAGTTCAAAATCCCAATTTTCAACCAAAAACTTCTAAATGATCCCAAAATGAAATCGAGTATGCAGTTTTTGAATACAAACACTTTTTGAAAGAACTTTTTGCCTAAAAACATATCAAAACCCCAAATTTTGCAAAAACAGTCAGGAACACACAAAAACCGGATTATCAGAAAAATTCAAAAAACTTTTTGTGTGATTGGAGTTGGAATCTGAAATTTATATCAGTGTGATCGTATTTAAAAACCTAACCTTCGATCCCTATATCAGATCAAATCATCCACGGATTAAAAACCCTATGATGATTTTCTGATTTTCAAAAAACTTGATAAAACAATGTTCTTCAAAAAATGATTTTCAAATTTAAAATCAATCCAATTCAGCCATATTAGGCTCTGTTACCAATTGATATTCATATATTATCAATCAAAGAACAAGATTAAACAATAAGAACAAGATTGAGATCCAACACTGACCGAATGATTTGATTCAACTATGAGAATTACAATACCATGATGAATGCACAAAACCCTAGGTCTGACCTTCCGTATAAGACAAAATATCCGTGCAATCCAATTGTACAATCCGTACCTATTCAGTACCTGACTTTTCTATTTATATATACAACAAGAAACTATTGACAAATTACAAAAACAACCCTGGACTTATTATATTCATCAACAATATAAATTCCAACATTCCTTTTTTCCACAGCACTATAACCTTTAAAGTTATGTACCTTATACAACGTTGTAGGATTCCAGTTTTCTAAAGAGCTAAGAGTCTCCGCTTCAGCTAACTCTTGTTTGAAACTGCTTGATGAAGGAACATATTCATTGGCCATAAGATAGTTGTTATCTTCCTCATCAGATGACGAGTCAGAGTCTTCCCAATCACATGTTTCAGCCATCAGTCCCTTCTGTCTGTTGGAAGCCACAGAGTCCTCCAACAACTTCTACTTGGCCATGGCTATAAGATACTTAACTTAGCCATCATCCTTGTTAGTCTTGTATGGTTTGAATGAGGGGCCAACAGCTTTAGACACGCAGTCTGCAGCTATATGACTAGTTTTGCCACATTTAAAGCACTCAGCCTTAGATTTATCAAATGCTTTCTTTCTGATGGCACTTGATTTCTTTTGTAGCATCCTTGTTCCAAACATTTTCTTGTTAAACTTTTTGACAAGAATTGTAATCATCTGCTCATCATCAAGTTCATTAAAATCTTCATTCTTCTCTTCATCCTCAGAAGTGGCCTCCAGGTTCTCATGATCATGAGAATCAGCCTGTGTGAACACATCACACACCTGATTCACAAGCTGCTTTACATTAACCACTAAGGGTGAACCTCTCTTAGATATTTCCAATGGGTTTCTCTTTTGAAGCATTGATTGTGAAACACCCATTTCAACATAATATAATCTTTAATGGGGTTACATCATATTAATCATAATTAACATGGTTTTAAAAGAAAATCGGGCATGACCCGTTCGCACGGAGCCCATTTCCCTAACTTAATTTATGTATATGTAAACGGAAGTGATTTGTATATATATAATTTCACACCATTTCAAAACCCTTACTACAACTATCATCAATATAAGACAGTATATACCCATGAGTCTTGTAATTCGGTAAGCAATCTACCCTAACCCTGAAGCTTAAAGTGTGAAGCTTTATTAGAAATTACTTCAAGCCTGCCCAATTAAACCTTGGGACCAGGACCGGCAATCTGTTTGCCTTTTCTATACCACCTGAGATAAATAAAATGTGAGGTGTTACCAGATAAAATTTGCTAAGTGAGTTACAAGATCGATATGGAGTGCAACATAAAACATGCAGTAGTAATGAAAATAGTTATTAAAAGAGACATGTGCAATCTTTTTAATAAAAGTGGTGTGGGAATGAAACCCACTATGGCATAGGCTATGAGGATCAACCTGATGTTGCCAGCCGAATTAGAACAGACATCTGTGCAACTTAATTGCATAAGTCGCAAGCATAGCCCGCTAATCCGCCGTTGCCAGCCGGATTAGAACCGAAATCTGTTCGACTCCAATCGGCGCCGGAAGTCCGGCCACCTACTCCGTAAGCTTCCGAAAGTAGGAATGTATACGCACAAACACGTAGTAAGGCACTTGAAAATATATATAATCTGGACGTCCAATGAGGCCAATGAAATGAGCATAGCTCACAATGGGTTAATTAATTGTAATCATATGAAACATGAAATGAATGATCATCATGTGTATGTTAGGCACAAAAGGGCCTCAGTCAAACCTATTATACATCTTAGGGGGAGATTATTAATCAAACCTATTTGATGCACTTGAAGGTATAATTTAAGGTTTCTTAATGCCTTATTGAAACCTGAAAAGTGATTTGCAATATAAGCCAAAGCCGTTTACCCTGTTGTGTGTGTTGCAACTAAGGCAGATTGTCCAAGCTGTTCTATTCTGTTGAACAGGCTGGACATAAACTGTCAACGCTGTTCTAGTCTGTTGAGTGGCTTGGACAAAACAAAGTGTTCTGTTCTTTGTGAACAGGTTATACACATTATGGAATTTTTTTCCATGTCATCATGTATTGTCTTGGACGAAAAGATCAGTTTACAAGTCGAAGACAAAGTGGAAAATCAAAAGCTGCTTACACTGCCCAAGCTGTTCTGGTACATGAAGACAAAGCAGGTATTTCAAATGGGTGACAGACCAGTTCTTATATCAAAATGGCTCTACAAGAAGAAGAAAGGATTAAAGTTGACATTCCTCTTTAAGGTAAAGCATTTTGCAACAGAGACAAAAAGGAAAAGATAAAGATTCTGCAATAAAGAGACAAATGTTGTTTTGTCTGAACGTGCAGAAAAGCAAGTTTGTCTTTTTGGAAAGGCTCTCCACTATCTCTACATCCAATGAGGAAGGTTCACCGGTATTGTCTGAGAGAGTATAGAAGAAAGCTTCTAAGGAATGTGAGATAACCAAGAGTAAGATATTCAGAACGTGCAAAGAAGTGTGTTTTCATGCATGCAAAGTCTGCTCAGAATAAAACAATTGAATGTGTCCAAGCTTTCATAAGCTTATAATAACATATCATAAGGTTTGGAAGCCATTTGAAGTGTTTAAGCGTTTTCGGTTTAAGTTTCCGAATTTACCGACACCGTTGCGACTCTTATTGAATTTTATAAACTTTTGGGTGATATTTGATGATAACTTATATGTTATATAAGTATAGAATGACCCCATGAGGTTATAGTACCATTATAGGGCTTAAAACAAGTGTTTTAGGTGTACAGGAGCTCGACTCGACGAGCCAAAACTTTCTAAAACTCGGATATCACCCTAACCAGGACCGACTCGACGAGTCAGTGGGAGTGACTCGCCGAGTCACATCGGTCTGCAACCCAGTTCGTTATTTTTTTTAATCCCTTGCTCGTAATCCCATTAATACAAACTCAATTTTTCCCACTTTAAACACTTAAAAGCTTACCTTTATGTTGTGGGTTATTACTGTAAACATATATAAACACTTTTTAACACAATAATTCAACTTTAAAATCTCTTGGATTTTATCTAGATGAAAACTAATTAAATTTTCATAAAATTCATTGGTTCTTGAGTTTATGTTGCTTGTAATTTCAAAAGTCATGCAACCACTTTGCCATTTACACTTAACCTTGTGAGCCATCATCATAGAGCACACTTTTATTTGACCATGGGTTGCTAGATTAAAGAAGATAGAAAGATGAACACATACATAGAAGAATTAGTGGGTGCTCACCTTGAACTTAATTAAGTTTGATTGCACAATTCATTCACTCCCTTAATCAATTTTCCAGAAGTTCTTTTTCTCAATCTTAGAGCTCCTTTCCTTCTGCTGTGTGTAGGAGCTTTAGAAGAATGAAGATGAAATAAAGGGGCCACAATTGGGGTCTCTTTTGACCTTTAATTGGCCACAACTTACGTAACCAACCCTCCAAGTTATTATTGTTAAGTTTTAGTCCCAATATGTAACATTCTTAACAATTCTCATCACCCACCTTTAGGGCATGCATAGGGCACTTGTACATAGGCTTTAGGGACTTGCACATAATAGTATGGGTTTTCCAATTTACAAGACTTTAAGTGCATAATACTAGTAGCTAAAGCTTGTAACCACGATTTTATTTTTAATCATAATTAGGCATAGAGATACAATTCATTTATAACTTTTATTAATTATAGTTATTACCTTAAACTTATAAGGATTTTATAGCAAGGTACGAGTTAACTAACTCAATACATATAAGTCTCATTTATTTATTTATGATTTTGTAAAGTAGCGTTTATATACATATATTCTCTTAAATAATTATAACAATTAATTCTTACATATCGATTAACATAAATAAATCACTCAATTATCGGTTGAGTGTATAATTAGTAGTTTAAATATTATATCAAATTTGAGGATGTTACAACTCCTCCCCCCTTGATAAGGATTCCGCCCACGAAATCAATCAAAAATTTTCAAGAGGCTTTTAATAAATACTTAGTATGCCTGTTATGTGCAATGATAAGTAGGCTATGTTCAGTTAGTACCGTCGGATCGCCCGCCCTGGACATATAAATATCAAATTTCTATATAAGTATCGGGTTTAACAACTTACTAGTAGCATATTAGTGACATAGTCACTATCACTATTTCGATAACGATCTGTTATATCAAATTTGTTTGAAGGTTCACTTCTTACATACTTACTCCTTCTGCATAAAATTTCAAATCCATAGAAATATTCAGTTCATTTCAGAATTTCTATTCATATTAAGGATATATTTTCGCGTTAACTATAATATCCCTTCAGTTGGGAAACAATCAGGCGTGATATTCTTGTTCTTGAACTAAATTTTAATAAACTTCATAACGAGTCACACTTTATGTTCCTTTTTATGTTCCTTTCTTATTGAATCTTTTATCATCAAAGTTTCATCATATAGTCAAGTATATAATACTTGTTAAATTCCAATGTAATTGACTACTTGTTCAACTTATATGAATATGTTCAACTTATTATTAAGGACAACTTTATCATTATTTAATTAGTATCTGATTATCAGCAAAAATTAATTTGAATGTACAATGCATGACAACCATGTTATACTTCCATATGAAATACTAACAAGATATACATTGTTTATTTATTCATTTCCTTTATCAGCATAATATATTTTTATTTGTTGGATAGTTCAAATTCGAATCCAATATCACACCTACATAATAGATCAATTTTGATTGCAGCATATCTACTTACTAGTCATAAAAACTAGATATCTGCTTATGGGGTTAAGAATTTAAACTCAAGTTTCCATTTTAGAGGGACTAGCAGATATTCCCTCCTTAGAAGTGATACATGCCAAGAATTGGACCTATTTAAATTAGGTTTGACACTTAACAGATTGATTATATTTGAAATATTCAACATTAATTATAGCATATATATACATACATACATATATATATATATATATATATATATATATATATATATATATATATATAAGTATGCATTTAGGTCTATAAAGTTTGGTTTGAAATTCGTATCCAGAAATCGCATTTAGAAGACTTTACATAAAGCTTCTCTTGCGAAGTATTTTCAACATCTCACGGGGATGCATAGTATATTCAGATTCTATCTTTGAATAAATTAGGATATTATTGATGAAGCGATAACCGATTTATCCAACATACGTCGGCATAATTGGTTCATCGGATCCATAGATGCAACTAGTGTTTTCACGAGTCTAGACGGCATTACCAAAATTCATGACAACCACATCGAGTATGAAATGAGGTCTTTGGTATATCTCCTCACGGATCTTTAATTAATGATATTCAATTCGCAGATCGATGTCTGAGATATATGAAGCATCTTGCCATTGATCAAATTGATCATCACTAAAAGGCAAAGAATATTTATTTTAGACTGTTACCCTGTTCAGTTCACGGTAACCCATGCACCTTTACAGGTGACATCCTTCTCTCTAACAATTAGAACCAGAGCACCCAAAACGGAGAACTCGGTCCAATGAATTCCTTATCCCACAGTCTTTATCCAACTTTACGATACATAAATTGAGATTCAATTTTTGGAACTTTTTAAAGTATTAACAAATAATATTCGTAGATGGATTCAGTTTCATCATAAAATTCCATCAATGAGTTATAGAGATTTATTGCTAATTAATAGCATCCATTATGGTTTCGAAACACACCATTATTTTTGGTGCTTATAATCCTTTAATATACAAGGTATCCAATATTCTTACTTGGGAATCAATATCACGATGCATTAGTAATACCTCTATTAGGCATTTTTTTCAATATACGCCTTTTTCTCTTGATCTAGGTCAATCTTCATATTGGGATTGCGTTTAGAATGTCCAGCCATCAAGCTATACAACATTTAGCGTATGTACACGCATTAGTTATACGGTTGATATATATGTTATCCTAACCCGTACCCGTCATAGGCCAAATCACAACTTAGCTTATGTTATAATACTGTTGCCTAGACGACCAATACAAGCATCTGGAACCGAGCTCATAGTAGAGTATCGTCGACTATACTCAAGAAATGAACATCGGCTCTGATACCAAATTGAAACGCCCACTTCAACATAATATAATCATTAATGGAGTTACATTAGATTAATCATAATTAACATGGTTTTTAAAGAATATTGGGCATGACTCGTTCGTCCGGAGCCCATTTCCCTGATTTAATTTACGTATATGTAAACGAAACCGATTTGTATATATATAAGTTCACGCTATTTCAAAACCTTACTTCAACAATCATCAATATAAGACCGTATATACCCATGAGTATGGTAATTCGGTAAGCAATCAACCCCAAACCTGAAGCTTACAGTGTGAAGCTTTACTAGAAATTAGTTCAAGCATGCCCAATTAAATCTTGGGACCAGGACCAACAATCTGTTTGCCCTTTTTATATCACCTGAGAAAAATAAAATATGAGGGGTTAGCAAATAAAATTTGCTAAGTAAGTTACTAGATCGATATGGAGTGCAACATATGCAACAGTAATGAAAATAGTTATTAAAAGAGACATGTGCAATCTTTTTAATAAAAGTGGTGACGCAATGAAACTCATTATGGCATAGGCTACGAGGATCCCCCGTTAACCTGTCGTTGCCAGCCGGATTAGTTACGAAATCTGTGCAACTTAATTGCATAGGTCACGAGCATAGCCCACTAACCCAGCGTTGCCAGCCGGATTAGAACCGGAATCTGTGCAACTCCAACCAGCGCCCGGAGTTCGGCCACCTACTCCGTAAGCTTCCGAAAGTAGGAATTTATACGCACAAACACGTAGTAAGGCACTTAAATATATATAATAATCTCGACGTCCAATGAGGCCAATGAAATGAGCATACCTCACAATGAGTTAATTAAGTGTAATCATATGAAACATAAAATGAATGATCATCATGTGTAGCATGGAAGTCAATGTATGTAACGAGGTAACAAGTAAGGTTTTCTGGCCATAGGCCATGATCAAATAATAAACTGCCAACTAGGGCAGGATGCCATATAAAAATGATGCTCAGTAGATAAACACAATGTTCTAATTAAAGGAACATGTAAATATGTATTCAACACACATATCAATACTAGAACTCAAAGAAATAGGCTAAAATAGCCTTTAATGCTCAATATAGCCAATTAGTCTCTTAACGCCTCGAACCGATAACTGGCTCTTCTTTCAGCTCCAAACCTTCAAATAATAATATTCAAAGAATTCATAGGTTTATAATAACATATCATAAGGTTTGGAAGTCATTTGAAGCATTTAAGCGTATTCTAGTTTAAGTATCCGAATTTACCGACACCGTTGCGATTCTTATTGAATTTTATAAACTTTTGTGCGATATTTGATGATAATTTATATGTTATATAAGTATAGAATGACCCCATGAGGTTATAGTACCATTATAGGGCTTAAAACAAGTGTTTTGGGTGTACAGTGGCTCGACTCGACGAGTCAGAGAAGCGACTTGACGAGTCAAAACTTTCTGAAACTTGGATATCACCCTAACCAGGACCGACTCGATGAGTCAATGGGAGTGACTCGCTGACTCACATCGGTCTGCTACCCAGTTCACTATTTTTTAATCCCCTGCTCGTAATCTCATTCATCCAAACTCAATTTTTCCCACTTTAAACACTAAAAAGCTTACCTTTATGTTGTGGGTTATTATTGTAAACATATATACACACTTTTTAACACAATAATTCAACTATTTTATCTTAAAATCTCTTGTATTTTATCTAGATGAAAACCAATTAAATTTTCATAAAATTCATTGGTTCTTGAGTTTATGTTGCTTGTAATTTCAGAAGTCATGCAACCACTTTGCCATTTACACTTAACCTTGTGAGCCATCATCATAGAGCTCACTTTTATTTGACCATGGGATGCTAGATTAAAGAAGATAGAAAGATGAACACATACATAAAAGAATTAATGGGTGCTCACCTTGAACTTAATTAAGTTTGATTGCACAATTCCTTCACTCCCTTAATCAATTTTCCAGGAGTTATTTTTCTCAACCCTAGAGCTCCTTTCCTTCTACTGTGTGCGGGAGCTTTAGAAGAATGAAGGTGAAATAAAGGGGCCAGGATTGGAGTCTCTTTTGACCTTTAATTGGCCACATCTTACATAACCAACCCTCCAAGTTATTATTGTTAAGTTTTATTCCCAATATGTAACATTCTTTACAATTCTTATCACCCACCTTTAGGGCATGCATAGGACACTTGTACATAGGCTTTAGGGACTTGCACATAATAGTATGGATTTTCCAATTTACAAGACTTTAAGTGCATGATATAAATAGCTAAAGCTTGTAACCACGTTTTTAATTTTAATCATAATTAAGCATAGAGATACAATTCATTTATCACTTTAATTAATTATAGTTATCACCTTAAACTTATAAGGATTTAATAGCAAGGTACGAGTTAACTAACTCAATACATATAAGTCCCATTTATTTATTTATAATTTTGTAAAGTAGCGTTAATATACATATATTCTCTTAAATAATTATAACATTTAGTTCTTACATATCGATTAACATAAATAAATCACTCAATATAGGTTGTGTATAATTAGTAGTTTAAAGTGTTAGAATTAGTGTCCAGAGATGACAGTCAGTCACACTCTGGTTGGGTATTTTTGCTGAATGGGGAGCTGTGACGTGGAAGAGCTCGAAGCAGGATACAGTGGTAGACTCTACATGCGAGTCAGAATATATTGTGGCCAGCGAGGCCTCAAAGGAAGCCATCTGGATGAAGAACTTCATTGGAGATCTTGCAGTTGTCCCAACAGTACAAGACCCCATTGAAATATTCTGCAACGAGAATGCAGTTGCATTGACTAAAGAATCCAAATATCATGGGAATTCAAAGCACATTGAACGCAAGTAGCATTTCGTGAGGAGAAAAGTCAAAGAAGGACATGTGATTGTGAAGCATGTACGATCAGAGGAGAATCCGGTTGATCCGTTCATAAAGACACTGACGTAGTCGAAGCACAATGAACATTCTACGTCCATAGGTTTACGAGATAATATAAAGTTTTAGCAGTTAGTTGAATTTGAAACATTGTAACAATGATTTGAAATTGTAATAGTTTTGGTGATTAATTAATGGAGATTTATTTATTTGCAAGGTGCTACCATTTACTATTCTTTATCGTTGTGTTTCCTTTTACATGTTTAGAACCCACTTCCCGAGTAATTAAATTTTATTCAAAATCCTCAGTCGATCATACTACCGGAAGTTAGTGATGAATAAAGACTGTCATGGAGTGTTAGTAGATTGTCTAAGAGTTACACATGGCATAGAGATTGCTGCTGCACTAATGGGTACTTAATAAAGATTTAAGTATAGCAAAACCTGCACTTAGAAAGTTACTTCATGGATCAAGATCACAAGTAATTCTAAGATGATAATATCATCTATTCTCAAGTGGATATACATTGAGGTTATAGTTTTCTAGTCTGTTGTACCTTAGTTCATTCAAACGCTGAGCGTAAATGCGAGTTATAAAGGATGTCCTGGTTATGACATGATTAGTTCACTAGCGTCGTGTATTCAAAGTCATTTGTTCCTTTTGCCTTGTTGGAAAAGTGACATCTATGGGCCCTCTGATGATTAAATGTGACTTGAAAGTGTCGGGCCCGACCGAGACTAAATTGATGTGTTCAATTCGGTAGTCTCACATAGTCAAATTAATCAGAAATCAGAAACATAAATTTGAAACTCAAGATTGATTACAAATCCATGTCTCAGTTTCATATGATATCATAGAATAAAGGAATAGTTGATCACTTATCTAAATGACTGACTCTGATAAGATTTAGAGTATGGCAGTTGCGATTAGAGATGGCACTTTTTGCTAGTTAAAGTGATAGACTTAGACAAATAGTAGCTGATGACTTATCCAAGTGGGAGACTGTTGGAATTAGAGTCCAAGTCATAACTAATTTGTAATTTATCATTAATTAGTAGGGTCCTTTTTGTGTTGCCCTCATTAAACCATAAAGAGAATTAAATAACTATGTGATATAATATTAATTAGAATTAATATTATATAAATAAGTAACTAATTGGTTTATTAATTTATTATGTTAAATAAATTAATTAAAAACTTAATAATTGATTATAATTAATTAATGTGTTAGTTTGTTAATTTACTAATAGTTAATAGATTAATCAAAAACTAATAGAATTAATTAAGGAAGTACAAGTGCAATTAACAGAAAATTGCAGAAACTCTAGTGGGCTTAGGGTATGTGGGCCGGCCCATAATAGGGGGTTCCCACATCTCTCATGCAACTTTAATTTAAGGTTTCCACTCAACTATAAATAGGTTTGAATGCTAGCTTCCAAATCGTTCATTCATATTTCTAAGTTCCTACTTTCTGAAAGGGATCCAACTTTTGGGACTCAAGATAATTGTAACTTGGAACATAGTTATAAATACTCACTTTGGTTGATTGGATGTGAACCATTAGAGGTGTTCCTACTTTCGGCACTAGCCGTCAGATCAGAGTCTGCTGTGGAAACGTTCTTCGCGGGAGAAATCGGTTTTCAACAAAGGTTAGTTTTTATTTTCTCTTTTATTTTATTGAGTTGCTTTACTTATCTGGTTTAGATCCGTTAGGGTTAATATTCTTGTTGTTGTTAGATTATTTATTTTTCTGCAAAGTTTTAAATTAATCTAGCAAGGGAATAGAAAACCCATCATAAATATTATTTCAAATTTGAGGATGTTACAGATTGCTCATCATTTAGCAATGATCCATAAAGATTGTTGGGTATTTTATACTGTGTTTTGAATGTAAAGTTGGGGGGCTGTTTGTAATTATCTTAAACTTGATTATGGTATATATAGAACGATAAGATGCAATGAATGTCTCAATTCATAAAAAACATGTAAATCAGATAGTCTACAAATCACTTGCTTTTAAATATGTTGGTTGTGCTATATATGCTTTAGTGGCTTAGAACAACATTGTGGATAGCCAGGAGCAATCTGTAGCTTTGACACTTTACTAAACTTTGTATTTGACAAGTCTAGCTTTGATACTCTATGTGACCTCTAATGCTTTTATCTATGTGGTGTTATGACTTTCTAGTACTTATATGCTAGTTTTTATCTACTAATTAGTAATTAACATGTATGTGTATTACAATACTGTTTACAAGTTGATATATGTTGCTAAGTACTTATTGGGGCTGAATGAATAAATTTTCGGTCAACCTTTTTTATTTATATGTGTTTGATTGTGTCTTATTTAATTCAGTAAATAGCACGGTCAGCTCTTTGAATAAGTTGAAAAAGAGTACTAGTCCCCAGTCAGACTTTACTTTTCTCCACTGTATCTTTACTTTTCTCCATAATGTACTTATACTTTTAGACTTCATCATCATCCATCTGACATCTCCCCCCACTTTTTGCTTTATAAAAAAAATATTTGTAACTTCGGTTAATCCTTTTTTCCCACAAGAGGGTAGGAGCAATTTTGTAATGTGATCATGACCGAAATAAGCAACACATGGTGGTCAAAGAAAAGGAACGATTTTTTTAAAGATTTTATTAGTGTGGTAAATAGGCTTTTCAATTTGATAATTTGCAATTCATATCTTCTTATTTTGTAATAAAGCCTTTTTTTTATGTCGTTGAAAAATTTCTAGACTAAAACGTAAATATGTAAATTGTTTTATTCAGATGGCTCATTCAGTCTATAAACAAATAATTAAATTGTTTTTATACAATCAGCCAACTTAATTTAAACAGTCAACTTAATCTAGACATGACTTAATAAAAAAAGTAAACAAACAGCCCCTTAATACTAAATAATGCTCAAATCTCGGACTATACAAGCGTCCAAATTCTGATAGCATCAGTTGCATAATTTTTGCGATTTTCCAAGTTTGAATTTTATTGATTTATGAAAGTCTTGTGCGTGAAATCAAACAGAAAACATACAATTAACTAGGGATGTAAACGGTTCTGTAACCAAACCGAACCAACTCGGAACCGATTTAACCGAAACCAAATATTAAAGATTGTAACAACCGATAACCGGACCAATAATTGTAATGCGGTTCCGGTTCGGTTATGGTACGGGTATTTCGGGTACGGAACCGATTAGAATCGAAAATTAAAAAACAAATATAATTCCATCTATTATAACTAGATATAAAAAAAACACGAAAATAGAATAAGAGAAATGATGATCATGATGTTTTCATATAAATTATGTAGTTTCACCTTCCTATATTGTTCCAACAAATAATCTTTTTGGTTTTAACATTGTGGGTTTTTAAATCATTTATTGTTTGCATGTTATGAGTTTTTCAAATTACCGGTTCTATGTCCGATAAAACCGATATCCGCAAAACTGATAACCAAATATTAAAGATTGTAAGAACCTATAACCGAACCAAAATTTGATCGGAATGTATCATACTTTATCAATTTGAACCGGTTCTGCTACAATGACAAATTTTGCCAATAAAAAGGGGAATCAACCACTATTAGATGGAATAGTACTGCACCAACATGAGGCTAAAAATTTTTATAGGGAAAATTATGCAAAAAAATCCTAAATGTATAAAAGATTTTCGGTTAGGTCCTGTTTTATTTTTTTTTTCTTTCTGATAAGTCCCTAAATCAATTAAAACCTATAAAATTAGTCCAAAGGTAATTTGCAACCTGCTAAACGGATTACCGTGTTTAATCTATTTTGTAAAAAACCATCAAAGTATAAAACTTTTTCGATTAAGTCCCTCATTCATTTTTTAGTTGTTATTATTATTATTATTATTATTATCATTATTATTATTATTATAAATTATTACTATTATTATTATGGTACATTTTTTTAACTACACTAAAAATTATCTATTTATGATTTTAAAATTTTCGTAAGATTTAAACTTACTTTTTATATATACTTTGGATTATTTATTAACGATTATATATTATATCATTGTCTATTTAGGATTATTATATGAACTATTTTGAGTTTCTAATTTTCAATAAAAGAAGACGAACTACTCTGATTTTTTTTTATCGGTAGCAATTTAATTCTTATTTTTAAGAACGAAAAAACTTAAGTTAACTTTTAATCAATTCAAATGGATAAAGTATGATACATTCCAATCAATCTTAAATATACAAGTGCATAAAACTGCAAATAATTTCATTTTTCTAAATGAAAATTGCTACAACTATAACTTACGATCCCAAAAATGATGAACCCTTAACTAAATAGCTATAGCTATTCTGAATATTTTTTTCCTGATCGGAAAAATTGACGTACCCAACCCGTTTAAGTTTTGATTGTAAGTAAATAGTGTAGTTATTTTCGTTCTAAAAAACAGAATGGATTATCATAATTTTTTGATATTTACGAACGAAAAAATTATGACCAATAGATTTTTAATGTTTTCAAATAGAACTATCTATAATCCATTCCTTTTTCGAACGAAAATAACTATAATTATTTATTTATGATTGTAAAAGAAATCGAAAATGATTGTCGCTTTTAAATGTTCGAAAGAAATAAAAAAAAATTTGTTTTTTTATCAAAAAGTTGAAAAGCAAAAGATTTCATCATAATAATGATAAATAAAAAATGTTATGTTACATAATCATAAATAAATAATTTTATTATAATTAAAAGATCGTCAATAATAATAATAATAATAATAATAATAATAATAATAATAATAATAATAATAATAATAATAATAATAATAATAATAACAAAATTAGTGGATGACAAAATCGAAAAAGTTTTATACTTTGATGGTTTTTAGAAACTAAGTTTAACCATGTTAACATGCTATAACAGATTGACGGGTGAATTTAAAAGGTTTTGTGTAGTTTGGGAACTTTTCAGGAAAAAAAATGAGATGAGAACTTAATCAAAATTTTTTTTATACTTTTAGAGGTTTTTGCATAAATTTTCCCTTTTTAAATTAAAAGTTGCTTACCTTGAATTAATGCTTGATAGTTGCTTAGAATAGCTTGTATGCTCCAACTGAACAAGATTTCTACCAAAGGGCCTTTAATCTGGCGGTAAGAAGATGAAGTTATAAGCGAGAGGTAGTTTGCCTTCAAAAAAACTGAAGAAGATTTGATTCAAGCTTTTCGTTGAATTATATTAGAGATAGAAAGAACCGTGCTTAGAGGAGTGTGTTGATTTGCAAATGATAAAAGTGATGATTCATCCTAACAAAATACGTGTTTAATAGTTAAGTCTAAGATTTCTTACACTTTGCACCTCTAGACTTATATTTTCAAACTTTGACAACTTTATCCCTTCATATATAACTTTTTAATAAACTACAATACTTTTGTAAATAAAAGTTACATATTAAGACTAATTAAGCTAGATTAAGCTTGGGAATGTTATAATAATTGACAAAGTTAGTCATCATCATTTTAGCTTTCATTCAAATGCTGACAAAATGTTGATATCGTTACTATTTTTGAAAAGATGTTAAATGTGACTATAAAGTTTTTAATCTGATTCAATATTTGAAGTCAAATCCTAAAGTAAGTTCAAATGTTTGGGTTAGGGACTTAGGGTACATTGAAGGCTATTATGCCCAAAGCCATCAACAACAAACACTTGTTCAGAAGGATTGTGGGGATATGTTGAACCGAACCAAAACAAAAAATGCATAAAATAAAATTTATACCGAACCATATGGAACCAGTGTTAGTGTTGTTCAATCTGGTTCTATTACAATTCTTCAGTTTTATTTACTTTTACAATGCTATAATACAAAACTAAAGAAGATTGATTGAACCAAGCTGAAACCTAAAATTAATACAATTGTCAAAAACTAAACCGTTCGGATCCGATTCAATAAAGTTCTTTAATTTTGTGGTTCAATTCTAACTTTAAGAAGCCCCAAAACTGCTGATATGTGCCTTGTTTTTTTTTTGGGCAAATTACCAAGAAAGTTAATATAAAATTCAAAAAATGTCAATAAAGGTAATGTAAAATTTTTTAGGCCAAGAAAGATAACATAAAATTCAAATTTGACAAAAAAAAAATATTGACGACAAATTAAGAAGGTAAATTTTTAATTTTATGCTCACTTTTTTGGTAAACGAATAATATTTGATTATCTCTCTTGGCCTAAATTTTGGATTTCATGTTCTTTCTCGGCCAAAATAGAATTTTATATTACCTTTCTTGACAAAAAAAATTCTACGATACCTTTATTATGAAATTTTGTATTTTATATTATCTTTCTTGATAATTTTTTTTCCCTTTAGTGCTAGGCATGTGTGGTCCAATTGTAGCTTTCATTTTGTACGGCTACGACAATATATAATGATCCATAACTTGGTTTTTTCTTTATGGTTTTGGATTGCAAATTCATGAATCAGATTACTTTTTTTGCACATAAACACTACCCTATTAATCAAGGTCAAAGTTTTAAAAAATACAAAAAAACTAAAATAAAATAAAATCTCTTCAAAATTGTGATGAATATAGTTCATAAGAAAAAAAAGGCGTCCCATATGGCCATATGAAATCACATGTCAATATGTCGTAAGAAAATTTGAATATAATTATAAACTTACATAATCTATTTAGCGGTCGATTGTTTTTATTTTTGAAACTATAAACAGATAATAGTTGTAACAAAAAGTGCTGCCGAAAATATATTGTTTGTTTTAACTTCTGCCGTTTGCTATAAATTATCAAATAATCAGTTTTTAAAGTGTTTGGATTTGCACTTTAACTTGTAAATTGATTAAATAATCACTTATTAATCAAATAATCTACATTTTTTAACTTATAGAAAAACGTGATATGATTAAAAATAAACACAAATAATCACTTATCACTTATTGGACTTTTTTCTACTGATTAAATCCTTGTATCATACCAATGACCGGCTAAATAAGTCACATGTATACTTTTGATTATGTTGAAATTGTTGAGAGACTTAAACAGTTAAAAAAAAAGTCTAGGAACTTGATAGCGAATTGAAAAAAAGAAAAATGATTTATTCCAATATTAACCTTTGGTACAAAAAATTACAAACTTCAGAAACATATGCATAACTTACATGAATATGGAAGCACAGAAACGGTTTACAACAATCGAATCGAATTTGAAGGAGATATAGTCATCGAAACTCTGTTAGAATGCATCAAATATCGATGTAAGATCTTCCATAACAGATCTCATATCGGGCCTTTCATCAGCCGGAAGTATGCACCTAAGCGCCACATTAAGCATATCATCAGCCGCTTTAACCGAATTCTCGCTATTGTTCAAGATCTGCCAGTTAACACACTCGATAGAACGGTTTTCGTCACATAGCAATCTAACCCATTCAGTCAGATCCACAACCTCTCCACCGTTGCCTAAGATCATCTCTGCAGAACATTTTCCGGTGAGCAGCTCTAGTAATATGACTCCAAATGCATAAATGTCGCTTTTGAGTGACGGGCATGGTTTGCTAGTACTGCAAAACTCGGGCGGACGGTATCCGAGGGCACCTGCAGTGAGAACCTGCTCGGATGTCCCGGATGATGTCATCAAGCGGTGGAGGCTGTAATCGGTTAGAAGAGGATGTTTCATGTCTGGAGGCTCCAACAAGACGTTGGTCGATTTCAGGTTACCGTGAGGTATGGCTCTTTCATTGTGGAGGTAGCTTAGGCAACTGGCTATATCTACAGCGATTTTGTATCGATCATCAAGATTCAAAGCGGGGAGATTTTTGGCATCGGACTCTACACAATGTACGGTAAAATTATAATGATTTTAGATACAGACAAGATACTAAAACAATCTCAGATTTCACAAATTTATCATAGGAATGTTGGAGAAAGGTTACCGTTAAGATAGAGCGATAAACAAGGCGCATCGATATAATTTGATATAAGCATCTTTTCGTACTCTCTTGGACCCCAATAGTAACCCTGAAGGGAAACCAGATTCGGGTGTTCAATGCTCCCAAGCTTCGTCACTTCTCTCGCAAATTCTTTCTTCCCTTTCGCAATCCCTTCCTTCAACCATTTTACCGCCAAAACCTGACCGGATTGAAGTACTGCTTTATATAACGTTCCATGACAACTCCGGCCGATCATTTCCGCAGGAGCTGAAGAAAGTTCGTCGGCACTGAATGCTAATGAGCTATGAAAAAGATGAAGCTCCCCAATTAATTTATCGGGTGAACAAACCTCAAGTGGTCCAGGGAGCATCTCGCCATGTGGGTTACTTGACGAAGAAGGATTTCCAGGTGATGTGAGAGGAACAGGCGGAATCTCTTCTTCGGCTTTTCTATCTGCTGCAAATTCTTTTGGCGCTTGCACAACCGATGTATTGTCCAGATTCTCGACTGTAGTTCTGGACTGTGGAGACGAGCTAAGATCTTCCCGGAAGCTAACATCTTTATTCGGTGCTGATGTGGCAATGACCGAAGAGGGCTCCCGTTGATTCCCGTGTTTTTCATCACTTTGCTTAGAGCGGTTCCTATTATGCTGTCGTTGGGTTCGGTAGCAGACGATAAATATCAATAAAGCCAAGCTAGAAACACCGCCAAGTAAGCCGGCTATAAGAACAGGCTTAATAAATGATCTCTTCTGAGAACCGTGCCCCAAGTTCAAATTCGGAACACCTTTTGGTGAAGATGCTGAGTATGAGAAACTCAGCAGATCGTTTCCGGGATGGAAAGCGGAATCAGGGAAATTCCTCAAGTTTTCAGGTACAGGTCCAGAGAGATTGTTATTAGACACATTGAGTACCTTAAGTGCACCAGGAAGATTATCAGGGATGCCACCTTCGAAATGATTATTCGATAGGTCGAGTAAAGACAAGTTATGGTAACTTCCCATTTCTCTAGGAAGATGATCGGTTAGTGAATTATGCGACATATCCAGGAACTCGAGGTTCAAATTTTCGAATAAAGAGTTATTTTCGTGGATAGGTATGGTGCCGCTGAACTCGTTGAACGACAAGTTTAGATAAGTCAATGTTGTCGAGATAAAAAGACTAGGCAGGAGTGTACCGGTAAACTGGTTACAGCTAAAGTCAATGGACTTTAGTTCTGGATAGGTAGATAAAACCGGAGGTAGAACACCTCCGATTGAGTTGTTGGAAATTTTGAACGAAGTAAGCCTCAAAAACTGAGAAGTTTGGATTGGAAAAGTTCCGATCAACTGGTTTGAGCTAAGATTAATCTCCTCAACATAGTTTCCCCATCCTTGAATTCTAGACACATTCCCGGAAAGCAAATTGTTACTTAAATCTATGGCCGCACAGTGACCAATGTTAAGAGGTAAGACACCTGTAAGCTCGTTGAACGACAAGTTCAGACTCCTCAGGGTCGTAGAGGAGATACTGTCGACTGGACCTGTAAACAACAATGGTTTATATAACGGCCAAACAGAAACAGAAAAATCAAACTACTATTAAAGGTGTAGAACTTGGGATTGGACCGACAAACCAACGAACTGGACTGAACCGAACCAAAACCGCTACCATCCGGCATCCAGTCCGGTTTCTAAAATTTTCGGTTATCGATCCGGTCCAATTATATGTGGTCTTGCATTATTTCATTGTAAATGTTGGGAAATTCAGGGACCGAACCGGTACTTGTACCATCCAATCCAGTTCTTGGTTCTAGCTTTTATCATTTTTTGGTCCTCGGTTCAGTTTGTCCCGTCCAGTCCGGTCTTGGATCATTGCACATCCTAATTACTATCACAACTTTATACAATAAGTACATACAGATCAAATTGGCAAGTTCAATTAGAATTAGAGATTATAATCGACGTACCTTTAAGATCGTTGAGGCTGAGATCCAATTCCGACAAAATCATTGAGCTCTCTTGCAAAAGAGCTTCTGGTAGGGACCCTGATAACTTATTGCTACCAAGCCTTAGAACCCGCAAAGAGATCATAAAATTAAAAGAAGGAACATTACCCACAAACTGATTATAACTTGCATCAAACACCTCCAAATTATCGAAATAAGGCATTCCATCATGAGTGAATAGATATCCATCAAGATTGTTGTGGCTTACATTTAAGTACGCAATCTCGGAAACAAATTTATCTGATCCTAGTCCCAGGTCCAGAGTTCCAGTGAAACCATTACTGCTAAGATCAACATAACCTACACTACCCAACTTCAACAAAATGTCCATAACCTTCCCAGAAAAGTTATTCGAATGCAAATCTAAATACTTCAACTGTTTAAGATCCCCGAAATTAGATGGAACACTTCCTTCAAGATTGTTCAAAGAAAGATTCAAGTGCACTAATCTTCTTAAACTTGTAATTGATTTAGGCAACGGCCCGTTAAACAAATTAGACGAAACATCCAGATACTCTAACGAAGGAACTGAAGCAACCTCATTCGAAATGGTCCCTTCAAAACGGTTGTTAGATATGGATAGATTACGTAGATTGGTAAGGCCTGTAATCGAAGCAAAAGCAAAGGTCCCAACTAGACCTAAACCATTAAGCATCAAAGAGGTGACATGGCCATTGCTACAACTAATGCCGTACCAAGCAAAAGGGCAACCATTTGATGAAAAGGATCTTGGATCCCATGAACCCAAAACTTTCCCAGAAGAATCTTCCTGGATTCCCCTTTTTATCTCCAAAAGTGAATCCAATTCTGTGGTTCCCACTACCAATTTAACAAGTAGTAATATCATCAAACACATGGAGTGCATCTTCCTCTTCTCTAATCATATACCCAATTATAAACACATAAATAAGTAAATGACAATAAACCCAATTCAATCCAAAAGTGAATCCAATTCTGTGGCTCCCACTACCAATTTAACAAACAGTAATTTCATCAAACACTTCGAGTGCATTTTAACTTTCTCTAATCAAACGCCCAACTACAAATAACTAAATCACAACAAACCCATTTCAATTCAAACTACGAACGTACGAACACTAAAACCAATTGCAAATTGCAACAAGGGTTATGACAATTCTCCAGTCATGAACGCAATGAGAAAGGTAAAGAAGGTCATTTAAGCTACAAATATACAAAACCCAATTAAGGTAATGCAAATTAAAAGGAATTAGATAATTTTAGAACAAAGAAGTTGAACAATTGGAAGTGAACTTACATGGGGAACGCGCAAAACGAAGGAATTGAAAGAGATTAGCAAAATGTGGAATAGCAAAGTGGTAAAGGGATTTAGTTTATAGGAGCAAAATGGAACAGCGAGTAGGTTGGTGAGTGAAGTTATAGCATTGCAATTTGCAGAGAGAGAGAGAGAGAGAGAGAGAGAGAGAGATGTAACCCCGGGAGATGTGACTTGACTTGTATCGATGCTGAATTGCTGATATATGTGTTGACATTCTTTTCAGCCAAAAAAGTTTTTTGATTTTTAATTAGCCTCTGTTGTAAAAAAAAATAAACATGTTTTTTTGTTTTTTACGTTTTCGTTACTCTATATTATTTTTTTCATAAAAAACCTTATATTATTCTTTTTTTTTTGTTTAATGAAATTTGGACATTAGACCCCGCTATAATTTGTGAACCGGGTTTTAAAAACTAAAAAACCGGGTTCTAATGTCCAAATTTCACTAAGCAAAAAAAAAAAAAGAATAACTTAGGATTTTTTATGAAAAAAATAACATGGATGGACGAAAACGCAAAAAAAAACATGAAAACATGTTGATTTTTTTTCATAATAAACCCTTTTAATTATTGATGCGGATAAATTTACAAGGAGAAGTCTAAAAAGACGTTCCATTGTACCAAATAGACACATTTGTTAATAGTTTTTTACTTTTTTTGACTAAATTTTCCTAATATGAACATCTATGAATGTGCATACCCTAGCTTCAAATGTCAAGAAAAAACATACATTTAAGATTTCGTAAACCCCTAGGGATGTCCTTTTAGCATTACCCATAAAAAAGACTTGAAAGTGTGAGAAAACGCGGTGCAAAACGTTAATGTGTTATTTGTCTTTTAAAAGGATAAATGTCTGAAGTTTGAAAATCACGTTTGAAATTAGAGAAGACTTTAAAATCTGAAATTAAGAGCCTCTTAGTTTTAGTTCAGACAACTTTTTTCCTCTTAAAATTCAAAAAAAATTCAGAGGATACAATCTTTTAAGTCCAAATTTAAACAAACAGTACAAATTAGGTTAATATCTGAAATTCAGACTTTAGATTATTTTTAGACACTCTTAAGTATAAACAAACACACCCTAAATCGATAAATTAAATTGAAGTTAAACTGAAGTAAACTAAACCGAACATGAATTATGAAAGTCTAGAAAATCAAAAATCTATTCTTCGTTTGGTCTAGTTTTTAATTGTGAATGTCTAGAAAATCAAAAATCAAACCCATCTCATTGACTCATTGAGTTTGGTGATCAATCTTAAGGTCATATTTGGTTCGTGTGAATTCGGTGGAATGAAGCCACGTTCTTACTGGTCGTATATTTTACGATTAAGACATAGATGTAAATAATAATAGTTTTGTTAGTTTTAGAGTTTGGGTGCCACAATTATTCAACGGCATTGCTATATGTACACCTACTTGTCTATAAATGTTACTAATCACACACCACTTACTCACATGATTTATGTTAATAACATAAGACACAATGATTAAAAGTTAATATCTTCTCACATTAAGAAACGGATGTGTGATTAGCAATTGGGGTGTGCATATAGAATTACCCTTATTTAACTAAGGGGCGTTGCTATACGCACCCCCCCCCCAAATCCTTTAATTATGTTAATTGCACACTCCTTCCTTCTTAATAACTTGATTAGTGATGTGAGTCCCACAAATGTCACATCAATATATTATTTTTTTTATTTTTAAAAAATGTGGGACACACATATACTTATCACACACCCCCTGTTGTCACAACGTCTATATTTTTTTGTTTTTTTTTGTGATGTGGAACCCATAAATGCTTATGACACACCCCCTATTGTCACATCATCTTTAGTTTTTTTTTATGTTGTTGGGTCCCGTGTGCTAATGACACACCTCCTTTTTTTCAAGTCAATTTTTTTACTTCTCATATATTAAAGATTTATATCGTAATACATTCCGTTAGTAATAGGTTTTATGAGTATAAAAGTAAAATGAAATACAATAGCAAAACCTGAATATATTGGCTGAAATTAAAAAAAAATCCAAAATTGATTTAAAAAAAAAAAATCTAAACTTGAATTATTGGAAGAGATAAGGGAAAGTGCATATCCTTTTGTATGGTTTTACAAAACCAATTAATGCAGCATGGTCTATTATTTTTTGTATAATCATTGTCCTTTTGTATGACAAAGTCTATTGTCATTTTGTATAGCTTTTAATGCAGCATGGTAATCATTGTCCTTTTGTATAGCAAGTTGCATATCATTCTTTACAAAATCGTGAGACACAATTCTTCTTAAAAAATCGTGAGCACTCTCTCCATCACTCTTTTCCTTCAAAAAATTTTTTCAATCTATCATCAAGATAATCTTTGCAAGGCTTTGAAGAATTTTTTTGGTAAAATAATGTAAAAATCTTATCTTTTTCATCTCTCTTGATTGTGTTGGAGTTATTTTATTCGTATAATTTCAATTCATTTGTAATTTAAATCTTTCAAGATGTCGAGATCCGAAGACTATGTTATCGATACCACTACAGAGTTTACCGCACTTGAGGTATTTTTGTCAATTTATTATACATATATATTTCTTAGGGTAAATTACAATTTTGGTCCCTGTGGTTATAGGGAAATTACGGATAAGGTTCTTATATTGAATAAATTACAAATTCGATGTCTGTGGTTAACATTTTGTTATGGATTTGGTCCTTTGACCGGTCACTTTTTTTAAAATGATCATTCTACCCTGAGAGTATTATAAAAATATTTAATAAACTTTCTTTTTCATAAAATAAAATAGTAAAAATCCAAAACTAATTTTTGTTTTTCTTTTAATTATTAAAATAGGAATTTTAAAAACTCTCTCTATGTAACATACACAAAGACACACGTACTTCTGTCCTTCATTTCCTTCATCAAGACACATCACAAACAGTAACTTAAATAAATAAGGAAAAAGGTTGCAGACAGTGATAGAGATAGAGATAGAGAGAAGGAAATGGAAGGTGGAGGAGGTAACTTAAATTCAAAATCTCTCTCTCTCTCTCTCTCTCTCACTCTCTGGTGTGTGTAATTCCGACGATGTTCCTGGTGGCCGGAGTATTTGAACTTCTCCCGTCTCCCGTCTCCGGTTCAAATTAAACGACGAAATGAACTTCTCCCGTCTTCGGTTCAAATTAAAGGAGGAAATGAACTTCTCCCACCCGTCTCCGGTTCCGTCTCCCGTCTCCCACCTCTACTCCGGTTCCGTCTCCCCTCTCCTGTCTCTGATTTCGTCTCATGTCCTGGGATAGTACTTCGTTCCAGATCTTACAAAGATCTGTGTGAAGAGGTTTTTCATATGTGCCGGAAAATTAATGGTATCTAACAATGTTGTCGCCAGTTTCTTGCTGGAAAAACCAATCTTCCATTTTTTATTCTTTTTCTTGATCGTCACCTTCCCTTCATCAGCATCTGAACAAGTTGCTGAAGCTTTTAATCGAAACTTGGGAATCGAACCGGTCAAATTTTAAAGTTCAAAGAAACAAATCTATTTTGTTGAGAATTTACAGAGCTTGGTGGTGTGATCCATGGTGATATATTGAGTTGTAGGTTCATTGTAGATGCTTGCCGGTGGAGAGAGAGACAGATTTGTTAATAATTAAAATAAAAATACATTTTGCTGCATGTTATGGATGGGGTGTGTGTGTGATGGAATGTGCGAGAGAGAAATAATAAATTTGGGTTGGGAAAGGAAAGTTTTATCTATTAAATTATAAAAATATTTAGTTATTAATTAAAATAGAGTTAATTACTTATATTTATAATAATCTTTAAGGGTAGAATGATCATTTTAAAAAAAGTGACCGGTCAAAGGACCAAATTCATAACAAAATGTTAACCACAGACATCGAATTTGTAATTTATTCTATAGAAGGACCTTATCCGTAATTTCCCTATAACCACAGTGACCAAATTTGTAATTTACCCTATTTCTTGTGTTCCGTAATTATATTTTTGTCAATCTATTATAAATGCGTATAATTATGTTTTTATATAGGAATTTGCGACCTTTGAAAAATTATTTAATTGGATCAATAATGTAGCAATATCTATAGGAATAATTATTGTACGAAAACGTTCGAAGTTTTCAAAAAAAAAAAAAGAATTGAGAAAAGTTTGGTTAAGTTGTGATCGAGGTGGTGAATATAAAAGTGATGGATCTATTTCTAGAGATACCCTGATGATGGACCCAGTCGTATGAGCATCAAAAATATAACCCAAAAACACTATATAGATAGGGTAAGTGGGATCGAATCCACAGGGAATGATAGGTCGCTAAACTAGTTCAGAGACTGTTTGGATTAGGATTGAAATCATTTGTTTTGAACTAATTTCCTACTGTAAAATACTATTATGGCGATGTCACACACAAGAATTGAAATTACGAAGTGTCACTAGAGGAAAGAGGGTGTTTGCTCTCTCGTTATACATACTATGGCAATTCAGAATGTTATGGATTCCATTTACATGAATTGATACGAATTTGCAACTTATGTTCCAAAACAACGTATACCACTCTATTGACTGTCTTCCTCCCCTATAGAGAGTGGGCACAACCAATGACATGGATATCAACCATTTCAGATACACTCACTGTTCATTCACATTTATTTATGCAAATATAATCCCTTTTTCAGTTTCCATATAAATGAATTGGTTTTCACAACAAATACTCTTAAGACGAAGTATGCAACGTCTATTAATTGTCTTCCCCATATTAATGAGCCGGCACAACTAATGATATCACTATACCCCGTTATATACAATACCCATTGATTACAACCATTCGTTCACATGCGTGTTTCACAACTAATGTTCTTAAGACAGCGTATGCAACGTCTATTAATTGTCTTTCCCTTCGTCACAGAGTTGGTACAACCAATGATATCACTATACGCTGTTATATACAACCCTCGTGGTTCAACACACATTCATTCACAAATAAGATCCACAACCCCTTAAGCGCAAATGGAAACTGAAATTAATTAAACATTCATTCACGCCATAATATGCAAACTAAAGAACAAACACCACAAAGTATTTAGCCAAGCATAGCTTGGATTAACTTACTAACAATGTCAAACACGGATGAAAACATTAAAGCTACCGATAATGTGTAAATACAGTCGATCGGATGCCAATGCTTGATCTTCGTTTGATTCCTGTCGCTTTTTCTTCCTGGTTTGCCTCCCAAAATCGCACCTTTGTGTGTGTGGAACTCCAAAAATGCGAACCCCTTCAAAATGGTAACCTCCTTCCTCAAAAACTGCAGCTTTTCGCACAACTGCCGCACCAGCGTCGCCTCTGGCGTCTGGGACGCTGGCTAGGACGCTCAGACTCTGTTTCAGGGAGTTTTGGGCGTTTCCTGGGCGTCTGGGACGCTGGCTAGGACGCTGCTCCGGCGTCTGGGACGCCTGCTGGGACGCTGTGCACGAAATCCACACTCCAGCTACCATTTTTCTTTACTTTCTTGCCAAGCAACTGAAATTACAAAAACCTACATTAGCAGTACCAATTATCTCACATTTACACATTAAAACATAGCAAAAACACATGAAAATAGAAGTGATTTATATCACTGATCAAACCTCCCCAACTTACACCTTGATCGTCCCGAACAAGGCATCAAAATAGAGACAAACAGGACTAAACATTTGAGTTTTCTAGCCTTAAAAGTGTGAACTTTTAACATGATAACGATCAGTGAACGATCAGAACTCAAATGCTAACATGTTCAAGCTATGGACTTTTCCTTCCTAATAAATCCCTAGACATTGATTTTTAGCTCAAGGTTATGAGTTACTTCACTTAAAGCCTAATTGCACACTTTATATTTTAGCACTTTTCTGCCCTTTTTTCTCGAGTTTATACTAACACTTGCAATCGTGACTTTCTAGTAAGTCCATGTAACGGGATTTGGGTCAATCAATCCCAAACCAGTTGGTCTTAGGTGATTAGGCATGACGGTACCCCACAGACTTAATTTCCCGAACTTACTAGGCCACATGTTAGCTTATTCAATTTTTTTTCTTTTTATTTTTTCTTCTTCTTTTTTTTTTATTTTTATTTTATTGTGCAATGCATACATCACTCTCCCCCTTATTGCCATCAATACCACCGATTTATTAAGGAAAGATTCGACCAACATCTCTCATGCCAAACACTCACATTCTGTCACACTCACCTTCCATCAAACCAAAAGCTACTTCCTTTTAAAACTATTGAACCCATATGCTTACCCCTCTTGAACTCTTATTTTCATACTTTGCACAGAACAATTCATGTATAAGCAGTTAAGGAATGATCATGATACCACCACTATAACAAACATTTGTAAAAATAAACTAAACACCTAAGAAAGTTACTAATATTGGAAATGCGATAATTTAAACAAACGGAAATGAAACGAAAGTACCCGATAGTATAGTATCCTCTCATAATGTTCAGACAATGACTTAGTTGGATCCCATACGACAGGAGGATGAACATTTGGTGTTGCTGATGCTGTTTTCTTTCTTTTGGCTATGTTTTTCACCATTTCAGATGATGATGATCCAGACATGGTGACTCCTGAAATGCACAAACAATAAACGCAACCATAGTAGTGAACTGTTAGTAATAACATATTCATTTACACACATATAACCTGCAGTCCACAACAAGGTTCCCTGTCACACATCCATATGGAAAAGCATATGTCAAAAATTGAAAAAAATTGGACACCCCCTCCCCAACTTAGAGAGAAGTGATGTCCTCATCACAAAATTAAGCATGTAAGCAACAATGGTGGAAACCGTTCAGCGTTCGAGAGAGAGATGAGAGCGTTTTAGAGAGAGAAAGGGACGGTAGGTGTGAGTAAATGAGGCGGACAGAGGGTTAAATGATGAAAAGTCGCTCGAGCGTCCTACCCAGCGTCTCAGACGGCCTCCCAGCGTCCGTGCGGCTGTTTTGGGCGTTCCAAAAACGCTCACATTCTGTTTCATAATTTATTCCAGCGTCTAGGATGCTCACTCGGACGCCGCTCCTTAAGCGCCTATTTGACTGCGTCCCCAGCGTCCTGCTCAGCGTCCTCAACGCCGTCCCAGCGTCCGAACCCCTCTCTGAGCGTCTTAAAGACGCTCACACTCTGTTTGATAATTAAATTCAGCGTCCCCGACGCCCATTTGGACGCTGGTACTCCAAATTCACTCAACACTCGCCCTAAAAACTTTTCAACTTCCATTTGCTCGATAACGGTCACTCCCGTTCATTTCCAAATTAAAAACACACATTAAATTAACTAAACACAACTTTAAACAAACACAAAAACAACCATTTTCGTAGGGAACACGACTATACTTAGCACGTATAGCAAGCCTTTAAACCACCTAATTACTTAGATGGACGAGTTTAGTCTCGTGAGGGTTTGCAGTGAATATACCCACAAAATTCATACATGTTTTACTTACAGAGATGAATAGATTGGCTCTTTGAGAGCCACTACCTCAATCAAGGTTGCTTGATCACCGTCAGTGCTTATCGGGCCTTCAACGTACATCTTAAGTCTATGGCCATTCACCGTAAAGGAATGTCCATGCTTATGGTCCTTGACTTCCACAGCTCCATTCTCGTAGACATGAATAACCTCATAAGGTCCCGTCCATTTACTCCTCATCTTACCTGGAAACAATTTAATACATGAGTTATAGAGCCAAACCTTAAAACCAACTGCAAAAGTCTTCCTTCTCAAGCATTTATCATGAAAATGCTTAGTCTTTTCCTTGTAGATCCTTGCACTTTCATATGCCTTCAATCTGATTTCCTCCAGTTCTGCTAGCTGAAACTTTCTCATTTTACCTGCATCAACAATATCAAAGTTAGCATTTCGAATTGCCCAAGTGGCCATATGCTCTAATTCTACAGGTAAATGACAAGGCTTCCCATAGACCAATCTGTAAGGTGACATTCCAATGGGAGTCTTATAAGCAGTCCTGTAAGCCCATAATGCATCATCTAATCTCAAAGACCAATCCTTGCGACTAGGCTTTACAGTCTTGTCTAAAATCCTCTTAACCTCCCTATTTGACACCTCTATTAATGCTTTCTCTTCATCTTCCGACAAGTGTGAGGCAATAATCATAGGATAACTCTCTTGTGGCCCCAAAAATACATACTTAAGATGGGTGGGTAAAACTTCTAGTTCCAAAGTGGGAGCTTGCTCTAGAGAGGGTTTTATTGACTTAGGAAGATTTTCAGGTAGCTTCTCAAACTTCAATGACCATGGAGGCTGTCTATTATGCTTTGTCCCTCCTACCATCTCCTCTAGGCTTATTGACCATCCACATTCAACCTCTTCCTGCTCTTGACATGACAACACATAATCCAATTCATCTCTGCTAGTCATCAATGGTGCTTGGGATCCTGCTAACTCATCGATACAATCAATCAAGTAGCACTCTGGATCAAAAGAAACGTTAGGAACAACATTAAAAACATTCAACTTTAATTTCCTATTCCCGAAGGCTAAGTCTAAGGCACCCGTCCTACAATTAATTTGGGCATTGACAGTGGCCAAAAATGGCCTACCTAAAATGATTGCAGGCTGGTTATCCCGACTTCTTTGATCTGAATCTAATACAAGAAAGTCTACCGGGTAATAGAAATCTTCAACTTTAACAATTACATCGGTTAACATACCCCTTGGAGTCTTAGTGGATCGATCAGCTAGTTGTAAAACCACATCTGTGGGTGTTAGGCTTCCTAAATCATGCTGATCAAATAAGTTTCCAGGGAGTATGTTAACACTTGCACCTAAATCTAGCAATGCTTTCTTGATCCTAACATCACCAATAGTGACAGAGATGAGAGGTGAACCTGGATCCTTTAGCTTTGGAGGTAAAGAACTCGAGACTACGACACTTACCTGCTCCGTAAGGTTGATTTGCTTTGGCAATGCCATATTGAATTTGCGCTTTTGAGTACACAAGTCCTTTAGAAATTTAGCATAGACCGGAACTTGCTGCAAAACTTTTACCAACGGAATATTTATCTTCACTTGATTGAACATCTCCCATAGCTCCTCTAGTTGTGGCCCTTTCTTACCAAAGGCTGGCCTGCTCGGACCCTCTAGTGCTAACGGATACGGAGGTGTTGGCTTAGGCCTCGGTTGTTCCTCTTCTTCCACTATAACTTCTTCAAACTGGACTTTCTTTTTCAGCTTAGCCTCTCGTTCAAATTCTGAATGTGGGACTGATTTCCCACTATCAACTACCTCTTCAACCTCACTCTCCATTTCTTTCATTTCCGGCATTACCACCTTGTTGTCTACCTCCTTCCCACTACGTAGAGTAGTCACCTTATGCAACTCACTGACTTCATTCAGCTCCTCTACTCCATTCATTGATTGCTTCTCTTTATCCTTGGAATGAGAAGGGTTCACTTGGGTATTGCTTGGCAACCGACCCTCGTCTCTTTTTGTGAGCTGATCCGCTATCTGACCCATCTGCTTTTCTAGACTTGCCATAGACTTTGTTTGAACATACGATTGCTGTTACAGATAGTCTAAAAGTTGATCCATCTTCGAGTCTTTTGGAGCTTCTTGAGCGGCTGGTTCCTTCTCCTCTTTAGTACCAGATGATGTACCACCATAGAAGTTTCTATTTTGCTGGTATCTATTCCATTGGTCAAATCTGGGCTTTGCATATTCATCTCCTCTCTGGTCATCCCTCCAATGAAAGTTAGGATGACACCTCCACCCAGGATTGTAGGTTTCAGAGTGAGGGTCAAACCTATCCTGTCGTGGTCGAAATCCATAAAATTCACCAGTCTGCTCCCCATGTACATGAAAGCAAAAATCTGATGTATGAGTGTTCTCTCCACATGTCACACACATAATAGGAGCTCTATATTCTGTGTTGTCTTTCCTCATCAAGGCGTCCATCTTCTTGCTAAGAGCCTCGATATTTGTCGTGACATCTCTTTTCCAAGCATTATCAGTCCCCAACACTTGGACTCCAATTGACGTATCAGACCCGGCTTGTACCTTAGACCCCTTCGCCAGCTGTGCTAACAATTCCCATGCCTCATCATGCTCCTTAGCTAAGAATGTACCCCCCGAGGCTGCTGTGATCATGTTTCTGCTCTCTTGGCTAATACCATCGAAAAAATTCTTCACCAACATCCACTTGGGTACCTCATGATGTGGACATGCCCGTAACATCTCGTTCAATCTCTCAAACGCTTCATGAAAGTGCTCCCCCGGCTTCTGCTTAAAACTGGTAATGCTATTCCTCTTTTCGGTAGTTTTACTAATCGAGTAAAACTCGTTGAGGAAAGCTCTCTTCATCTCCTCCCAATTACGAATACTGTTAGCTGGTAAGGATGTGAACCAGTGCTTCGCTTTGTCCTTAAGAGAAAATGGGAACAATCGTAGTTTGAGAGTGTCCACGGGTAGTCTTTGCACTCTATTAGCCTTACAAATCGCTGAGAATTCGGCTAGGTGATCGTATGGCTCCTCACTCTTTGTTCCATGAAAATGAGGAATGATGCTGAACAAGTGAGTCTTTATCTCTGGTTCATTCTCAATTTCAGGATACAGAATCGGTGACATATCAGGAACATCACCCGGTCTGTAATGGGACTCCACAGTCCTTCTATCATCTGCCATATCTGCGTTAGGCTCGGTGTCACTATTAGGTTCCTCTGAATATATGGATTGCTCTTCTGAATCAGATGTCTCCAATGCACTTGGATCACCACTAGTCTCCCCACTAGGCCAATAACCTCTATGTAGCTTTCTCAATGATCGAGCTGTCCTTTCTATCTCTGTTTCGTATTGCAACGGAGAAGTTCGCCCGGAGTAACGAGTATGCATATACCTGAGATACACACACACACGTGAAGATTCTGAACGTTGCTGTTCAGAATGTTAAAGAAAATGAAAAATACTGAAAATTAAACTAAATTAACACAAAATTAGCTAGCTACTATGAACAAGAATATTTACAGAAACAGTTAATCCAAACTACTTTAACAAGCGCTGCCATTCCCCGGCAACGGCGCCATTTTGATGGACCCAGTCGTATGAGTATCAAAAATATAACCCAAAAACACTATATAGATAGGGTAAGTGGGATCGAATCCACAGGGAATGATAGGTCGCTAAACTAGTTCAGAGACTGTTTGGATTAGGATTGAAATCATTTGTTTTGAACTAATTTCCTACTGTAAAATACTATTATGGCGATGTCACACACAAGAATTGAAATTACGAAGTGTCACTAGAGGAAAGAGGGTGTTTGCTCTCTCGTTATACATACTATGGCAATTCAGAATGTTATGGATTCCATATTCATGAATTGATACGAATTTGCAACTTATGTTCCAAAACAACGTATACCACTCTTTCGACTGTCTTCCTCCCCTATAGAGAGTGGGCACAACCAATGACATGGATATCAACCATTTCAGATACACTCACTGTTCATTCACATTTATTTATGCAAATATAATCCCTTTTTCAGTTTCCATATAAATGAATTGGTTTTCACAACAAATACTCTTAAGACGAAGTATGCAACGTCTATTAATTGTCTTCCCCATATTAATGAGCCGGCACAACTAATGATATCACTATACCCCGTTATATACAATACCCATTGATTACAACCATTCGTTCACATGCGTGTTTCACAACTAATGTTCTTAAGACAGCGTATGCAACGTCTATTAATTGTCTTTCCCTTCGTCACAGAGTTGGTACAACCAATGATATCACTATACGCTGTTATATACAACCCTCGTGGTTCAACACACATTCATTCACAAATAAGATCCACAACCCCTTAAGCGCAAATGGAAACTGAAATTAATTAAACATTCATTCACGCCATAATATGCAAACTAAAGAACAAACACCACAAAGTATTTAGCCAAGCATAGCTTGGATTAACTTACTAACAATGTCAAACACGGATGAAAACATTAAAGCTACCGATAATGTGTAAATACAGTCGATCGGATGCCAATGCTTGATCTTCGTTTGATTCCTGTCGCTTTTTCTTCCTGGTTCGCCTCCCAAAATCGCACCTTTGTGTGTGTGGAACTCCAAAAATGCGAACCCCTTCAAAATGGTAACCTCCTTCCTCAAAAACTGCAGCTTTTCGCACAACTGCCGCACCAGCGTCGCCTCTGGCGTCTGGGACGCTGGCTAGGACGCTCAGACTCTGTTTCAGGGAGTTTTGGGCGTTTCCTGGGCGTCTGGGACGCTGGCTAGGACGCTGCTCCGGCGTCTGGGACGCCTGCTGGGACGCTGTGCACGAAATCCACACTCCAGCTACCATTTTTCTTTACTTTCTTGCCAAGCAACTGAAATTACAAAAACCTACATTAACAGTACCAATTATCTCACATTTACACATTAAAACATAGCAAAAACACATGAAAATAGAAGTGATTTATATCACTGATCACCTGACAAAAAAATTGGGTGTCCTTTTGAACTAGTTTCTCGTCGTAATGATGATTCTACTAAATCGTGGAAGTTAACGGCGACTTATGGTACACATACTCATTTAGTTGCCAATAGTATGGAGGGACATCCATATGTGATGCGTCTCAATGAGGAGGAAATGAATATTGTGGCAGAATTGAGCAAGGCTCATGTGAGTCCACATGATATTCTTGCTTTATAAAGGATCGAAATGAAAATAATTCATCATCGTTAAAAAATGTGTACAATGAAAAGTATAAAGGTAAAACCATAAACGATGATGGTAAAACCCCAATGGAGGTTCTTTTCACTGCTTTGAATTGTAAGGGATTTCTGTATCGACTTAATAAAAGTGAAACTACTAATGAATTTGTTAATCTATTTTTTTGTCATCCAATGTCTTTAATGATCTAGAGATCATTTCCACAAGTTCAATTAATTGATGACACATACAAGACAAACAAATATACAAAATATATTTTATAATTTCTTTATATTTTATTATTACTAGTTTTATTGTCTAATCATCTAACTTATATTGTCATACAAGTATAATATGCCACTTTTACAAATGGTTGGCGTAACTTCAACCAATACAACATTTTGTATTGGTTACGCCATAATGCATAGGGAAATAACAACAAATTACGTTTGGACGTTGAACCAACTAAAATCAATGATGAATCCAGAGGTTCAACCAAAAGTGATTGTTACAGATAGGGAGTTGGCATTAATGAAAGCGTGCACAATCATTTTTCCGCAAGCCCATAATTTGCTATGCAGATGACATATCTCTTCAAATATTTTGAAGAATTGCCGACCATGTTTTAATCTATAAGATTCAAATTTATTTCAACACAAGTGGGATAAATTGGTTGAATCTTCGTCAAAATACATCTATGTAAATAATTACATCGGTCTACAACGGTATTTGCACGATGCTAAAGGTACCATTATAAATAATATATTTTTTCTTATAATTTTAAACTATATTTTTTTAACTTATTTGGTTATGATATATTTTTTATTTGATTTTTAATAGTTTCAGCACATGTGCTTGCATATGTGAATGATACTTGGCTGAACCCATATAAGAAAATGTTTGTATCAGCTTGGTGTGACAAGTCTCTCACTTTCGGTAAGAACACGACGAACAGAGTGAAGAGCCAACATGCCGGTCTAAAAAGTTTATTAAATTCATCATGAAATAAGTTAGATGCAATAGTAGAAAAAATAGAAGAAATAATAATATTACAACACTCGACAGTTCTAGAAAAATTAGAAAATAGTAGAATAAAAGTGTCACATAGGATAAATTCACGTCTCTTTAGGATTTTAAAGGGAAGAGTGTCAAAATATGCTTTAAAATTTGGTTTGAACTACAACGGCTTAACAACATAGAAAATATAACGACTGAAAATTGTGGGTGTAAACTTCGTAACAGTTATGGGTTACCGTGTACACATAAACTTGATTATTATTTAAAGGAAGATTTGTTCATTCCGCTACAAACGGTTGATGCATTCTTGACGACACTAGAGGTGTTTAACCCCAACCAAGATGAATTAGATGACATATTTTGTGGTGCAGAGCTCAATGACAAACAAACTTTTGCAAAACAGGATCGTACAGAAAAGGTTGGTATGCTGAGCAAACTGAAGGGGATAATTTTTTCAACCACCAAATCTGTTGGTGAACCTTCTGTCCAAAAAAGTACTCGTGGTCGTCCAAATAAGGGCAAACAAGCTATGTCGCGTCAATTTGACTTGAACGAACCGCCAAGGCATAGTGAATACTAGTATTACGTTTCGCAACCCCAACACGAGCCACCAAGACATAGTGAATATGTGTATCGCGATCCGCAACCCCCAACACGAGCCACCAAGACATAGTGAAAATGTGTATCGCAATCCACATACAACACAGTCATGCCGCTTCTATAGGTCAGTTGCTTTTGACTTGAATGATTGAATATCATATGCTTTGGATCACTTACAACATACCAAGACTACGTATATCAAGAGTCGTCATCAATGGTGAACTACTTTTTTGGACAAGATCCGTTTATGCAAAACCTAATAAATTACCAGCCAATACAGGTATTAAATATTTGTTTTTATGTTTATTTATGTTTTTCATCATATATCGGATTCACTTTGTTTTATATGATAAATGTTAGGAACCGGAAAGTTCATGACAATATGGATACGCTCTTCACGATCTTAGACAACAAGATGAGTATTATTCTCATCCACCAACAATCGAGGTATAATGTATGATATTGATTATTATGTATCCGGTTTATTGGATGGTTGATATTAAGAAATTTTATCAGTTTTTATATAGGAACCAGTACGATACAACCATCCACTCATGAATGAAATCCCATAATTTTTTCAACCATATGTCATAGACATAGAAGATGTTGAAGGTGTTTGTGTTTTCGATCAATCACTGTTGCTATAGGTCGACATCAAAACGAATGACCAACAGTTCGCGGTGAATTACTGGAAAGGATCTGGATTTGCACCAAGTCATCATTGGTTGTTTATGCTAATAAGTATGAGTGCATTCTATATTGTTTAACAAATGAAGGCAGCAAGACGTATTTTCCTCTTTGGTCAACCCCACGTTCTAAAAATGAATCCATCACAATCACACATGTACATTGAAATCATTTTATAAAAGATTATCTGCAGGAAGGTCATCCAATGCCGGCTGTTTGTGGGTATAACTTGCGTTCCATAAAAAAACAAAAAAAAAGGATGGGAAGATTTGTATAAAGATCGGTTACTTGTCTATAAACGAGCCCATAATACTGAATGTAATGTGCATGTACTAGTTGGAGTGATAACGTGTACAAATTTATTTTTATCAAGGGATATTATGTAATTTAAGAAATCATTAAATTATCTTTCTGGTTATAATTTTTCGAACGATAAAAAGAAAAAAAATGTTTTTTTTTTTTAAAAAAATTGAATGAAAAAAGTAGATAAAATTTAAATAAGTAAACCATAATATAAAATAATTAGGGAAAATTATTCAAAAAACCAACGCAATTTTGATATTTTTCGATTAAGTCCCTGTACCAAAAACGTTTCCATAAAAGTCCTTCAACTTGAAATTTTTTACGAATTGTGTTGTTTTATGAGATTTTTTAAGGATTTTCAGATGTTTTTCATTAAATTTCGTTAAGTTAAAGGATTTTTATGGAAACATTTTATTTGCAGTGATTTTTACGAAAAGATTTTTAAGTTGAGGGACTTTTATGGAAACTTTTTTGGTGCAATGACTTATTCGAAAAATACTGAAAATACTGAAACGTTTTTGGTGCAATGATTTTTACGAAAAGATCTGCAAGGACCATTGGTGTAATTTAATTTATATAATTCAATAACAATCATTGATTAATAATGATTAAATTATTAATTAAATAATCATTATATAATCAAATCAATCGATAATTATTTAATAGTTCTTTTAATGATTAATAGTCAAATCAATTAATAATTATATAATGATTAGAGTAATTAAAAGGATAATTAAGGAGGGTGTATGTATAAAATGACTCTTAACTAATGGGATCTGAAAGTTAACATATATATATATATATATATATATATATATATATATATATATATATATATATATATATATATATATATATATATATATATATATATATATATATATATATATATATATATAGAGGGAGGTTCAATGGAAAACCACCATGCACCTGAAAACTTGTGAAAACCTCACTGCACCACCACAAATGCATCAAATTCCTCGCGCGATGCATCAAAATCCTGCATGATGCATCAAAATTTCCGCGTGATGCATCAAAATCCCGCGTGATGCATCACCTTATTTACGATCATGCCACCGCGTTTTTCATGAAATGCACCAAATCGGACGGTTTGTGTAGGTTTCCATCGTTTTCAGGTGCATAGTGGTTTTCCATTAAACCCACCCCTATATATATATATATATATATATATATATATATATATATGGTCGGGATCAATGGGGTACCATGTTAGACTGGGGAACTGGAGTCCACCCATGTTTGGTTATAAGTTTAAAAGGGTAATATAGTCAATTAGATTTATATTAAATAATAGATGACAACTAATAATATAACAGTTCCCTTAATTATAGGGATTTACTTCCATAACAAATCTATAATAAATTTCAAAATGAGTTTAATGAACATGTTCAATTGGATTCGACAATGGGTATTAGTGAACATGTTCAATCGTATTCGACAATGGGTTTTAGTGCACATGTTCAATTGCATCGACAATGAGTTTTAGTGAACATGTTCAACCGGATGTGTCAAATAAATGTATTTATTATTTTCTTCAAACCCTTCGTGAAGGTTCAATTTCATTTACACGTTATTGAACATGTGCAGTCACAGTTTATTGTGTAACCGTTTTGGTGATAAACCAACATTGACGATATTGAACATGTTCAATCGTGGTTTATGGAGTGTCCTCATTGCACATGTTCAGTATGGGTGTAATATATGATATTAAGTAAAGTGGAGATTTTCATGGGATACACAGAATTTTTGATTGTAATTTAAAATTTTAATACTATTTTTACCCCCAACATTAATTAATGTGGGAAAGAATTTTAAGCAAAATTTATATTATATTTAATGATTTTATTGATAAATGATTGACTATAAATGATTCCCCGGTACCCCAGACTAACATGGTACTCATTGATCTTTTATATATATATATATATATATATATATATATATATATATATATATATATATATATATATATATATATATATATATATAATTTTATATATATAATGAAGTAGAACACAAACTGTCACATAACGTCATCACGTTTCATCAGTATAGATAAATGTAATTTATTATTTTTAAACTAAGATAAAATAAAAGATAAATACAATTAATCATTTTTAGTATTTACAAACCTTAATAAATATTTAACGATATTCACTATATATCTTAGATTCTATGATCCATGTTGTTCAAAAAAATAAATATGATCCATCTATAAACTTCAAATAATATTTATAAAATAAAAGATCTTAAATTATATCAATTAAAAATATATAAATATATAATAATATTTTAAATAAAATACATTAATGTGTAAGATTATATTATAATACATTAAAATAAAATTAAAGATAAACTAAATCTAAATATCATATTATCAATATTTATTTATATTTCTAACTGTACGCCCTTGAAATGAGACCGATACATGTAAATTTCTGGTTATCTAATTTATTTAATACATTAATGTGTAAGATTATATTATAATACCTAAGTTTATGGATTGACATGTGGGTTCGGACACGTGAGGTGATCGTGTGAGTTCACGTTAAAGTTTAATAATTGAACATAATCTTGATAATCGATATTTTAATGGGATCTCGATGACATAAACGGGTTTTAATCGATAACGTGATCATGTTATTAGGTATTGGGTCGGTTAAAAACAAAAAACGTATATATATTATGCTTCCATAACAATTCTTTCATTCCTTCACTTCCTTAAGCTTACTACAAAGGTGTGTGTGTGTGTGTGTGTGTGTGTGAGCTTGCATAGCAGCAAGAGGCCAGAATCAAGGGTAGAAGTTTGTTGGAATTCATCTTATTCTTCTTCCTTACTTCATCGACCTCAATTCAAGTAAGTAGCCTCCAAATAATGTGGTTAGTTGTGTTAAACTATTAGAAATTGATTAGCTTAGGTATATATATGTTATTGGGAAGAATTAGACGTGTTTGGAAGCCATGAACATGAGGGAATCGAGTTTTTTAGTTAAACCTGTAGCTTGAGCAAAAACAGAGCACCTTATCAGCTGGTCGAACTCAATCGCGGTCACGATCAAAGGATCATGCCTCGCGATGGGGTTGAGGCAATTGTGGGTCGAGCTCAGGTGAGGACGGTCATGATGAGGGAGCTCGGTCTAGCTCGGGAAGTGCGGTCAAGGTGGGAGCGCAACCGCGGTGGGGTCGACCTTGACCGCGATTAGATCCCACTGGGCTTAAATGCTATATTGGGCCACTGGGTCGGGTTTGTGCTTATGTGTGTAAGTTTGGGTTATTGTGTGGGATTTTTACGTGATATTAGGTGTTAATCGTGTTATCTAGGGTCACATGCGGATTTGAGATCAAGACGGGGACGGGGTTATGGATTTGAGGACTGGTGAGATAACTCTCAGGTGAGATGCAAGTATTTTTATGAGATGCACTTTATACTCTATTTTATCTGTGTTCTACCATGATTACTGGGTTTCACACAAAACTTGGGCTTTTATTGGGTTATCCAGATTATTTTATCTAATCATGATGGTTTATACCGTGTAACTATGTTTTATACTTATGAGATCTTATGACATTGTGTTACCGTGTTGCACTGGGATGTGCATTGTGACTATTGTGATAAACCGTACCGCTAGGACAGGGTTCGGTTAGCTCCCGACCCTTATTGAGGACCCGATACTGCTTTATGCAGTCCCAGGGACCACGTACGTGGGAGTGGGATCCCACTTGGATTGCTATCATTTAAGGGACGATCATCGCTGGGACAGATCTCATAATACTATTTTATCGGGCTTTATTTAACTAACTTGCATTTTCACTAGCTAATATAGCTAACCTATTTTCCTTAACTTGTGCATCTCAGGGACTGAGTGGAGCGGTAGTCGTCCTGTTGCACCTAAGTAAGCTCCGCCTACTATCTAAGCTTAAGACTTTTAGCTATCTTTCTAAAGGTAGTCGCCTTTTGGTGGTTTGTAAATTATATTTACTTCGGATACGTGTTTTGGGATTCCGTGACATTATATTGTACTTGACTTAATCACTCAGGCTTTGGTGGTATGATTATTGGGTTATAGGCAGGTATCTGCGTGTATGATGTCACGTGACAGTCTTTATTACATGACATTTATATTATGTTTCGGGGGTGTTACAGCATGGTATCAGGGCATAGGTACAAGAGATTTAAGTATCATTAGTGGATGCTTAAGCTTAAACCATCGTGTGTCGATCATTGGGCTTGTAATCCAAAGTAGGACAATTAAGAATATAATAGAATAGGATGTTATATTATGCTAACCAGGGACTATTGTTTCTTGTGTAGGTAATTATGACTTACGACAGCAGCGGGCCTAGGGGTGACAGACCCTTAGGGGACGATTATGTCCGTATGTCTGATTTACGCGACTTACTACGAGAAATCTTGGCCGAGAGGGATACGACCCAGGAACTGGATAGGGATTTATTATCATACCCCATCATGATACTGGGAATTCTTCAGGATCAAAATTATCTTCATCATCGAAGAGAGGGGGGTCCTTTAAGAACTTCATGATCGGACATCCACAAAATTTTCTGAGGGAGTTGAGATAAGGAGGAAGAGCTTATGCGTTGTCTTGAGAGTAGTTATTGGTTTGCTTCAAGGCTCAATTCTGCCCTCTAGACGAGAGACGTGAGATGGAGAGACGATCTATTCACCTAGAGTAGGGAGATATGTCAGTGCAACGGTATCGACACTTTTTGTGAGTATGTTCAGTTTTCTCCCTATATGGTAGGCATAGTTGAGTGCAGGGTGCTAGCTTTTGTTGATGGACTACGCCCTGATCCTCATGATCTTAAAATTTGAGGGAGCGATGGAGTTAGCCAGGAGATAGAGAGGAGGATGGGGCAGCCGCCAGTTCAAAGGCGTAGATTTGACGCACCATACCAGACTCCAAAACCATCTAGATTCATATGAGGCAGCCACCCTAGTGGGCAGTCAGAATCACGACAGAATTATTCGATTCATAGTTCAGGGTTTATGTCAAGATCAAAAAAATTACCACCTAAGATTAACTGGTTTCAATAAATCAGAGTGTAAACGAATAACCTTGTATTGAATCAAAGCCCAATTAAGAAGTTTGCGGAATAACAATTAATTGTTTTAAGAAAACTTTTAGAATAAATAACACATAAATATAATCAAAATCAAATCTTTTGTATTGCCAAACTCACTGATTACAATCACCTCTAATCTGTTTGATTAGACGAAGAACACAGACTGTTCTTAGGGTTTTACAACCTTAGAGGCTTGAGAAACTTAATCAGAAAGCAATTACAATTGAAGCACACAATCACAGAACTTGCACGTACAGACTTACAATAGAAAGACCTAGTCTATCTATATATATAGCCTTCTGATTTGTTTCCTTGAAGAACTCTGATTTCTCTGGTAGTTGATATGCTTGGAAGATATTCAAATCTTGAAATATAAATCACTTCCTGAATTTCAGCACTTTCTGTTGTTAATCTGTTGACCAGCTTGAACCTTTAACTCTGGCAGCTTGAACTTTTGAACTAGTAGCTCGAACTTAATCAACTAACAGCTTGAACTTTGTAATTACACAGAAAAACTACTAACAGTCTGAGAAAGCTAACTAACAGCTTTACATACTTAGAATATTTCCCAACAATCTCCCCCTAACTTAAATTCTTTACACAAGACATTAAGTTTCTATACAAATAAGGAAATAAAACAAAGTAAAACTGTTATATACAAACTAAGGCATCCAAAAACTTACAATTGTGAAAGTTTTTGCCTTATTGCTTTTATGAAATCTCTCTTCAACTCCTCTTTATCACAGTTAATCTTCATTGAGCTCATTTGAAGTAGCCAAGCCTTTGACAGATTGAGAAATTGAAAATTGTAGAATCTGTTGGATCCGTCTGCAAGCTTGAGTTTATATATCATTGATTTGGCATATAAATCAACTTGTACAATCTTCATATCCTTGGCAGCTTCTATATCTACTCTTGTAGACTCTGGATCAAAAATGCTTTTAAGATCTTTTACATTTCGTTGAACCTAAACACATTGAGATCTTGAATGACTGGCAGTACCAATATGATGCATTTTTGTCAGCTCATCTCTAGTTAGTCTTTGTGCCAGTTGAACTAGGCTCTTATACTCTTCTTCTGGACCAGCCTATCTTCTGATTACAAAATGATAGTCCAAATCAATGTCATCCATTGATTTAGCATACCAGTAAGTAATAGGAGGTTTAGAGAAGTCATACTGATCCAGGGCCTTTTCGATTTCCATTGCCTTTTGTAGCTGTTGTTCAAACAACACTCTTTTAACCTGATCAACCTTTTCTTGATGAATGGTTTCAGTAGGAGGATCACTAGCAACTGTTTGAACTGGTTTTTGTGGATCTTGGACTTGTTGGGAGGCTTTGGCTGCTTTTTCTTTTCCCTTTTCTTTGTCATATAAAGCCTGAAGCTTTTCTGTTAACCATGACTGAGCCATTACTCTTGATATTCTAGCTGAAGCAGAGAAGTTTATCAAAAATTTTCTATGGTCTGCCTTTGAATGCCCTGTTGGCATTTTCCTTTTCTTTTGATTTTCCTTGACCACAAACCCTCTTAGATAGTCACCTAAGGTTTCATCATCTTTCATTGGTTCATGAGTTTGCTGGTCTAAGATTTCATCCTATTCCTCTGCTAGTTTCCTTGCCAATTCAGCATCATGAGCAACTTGGGCTTCTTTAGAAGAAAATTTGAGCTTTGGAGACTCAATCAGAATGCCCTTGCCCTTGTCTTTGGAAGCTGATGCTGTGAATTGGACTGTTGTGACAGGAGCTTGAGAACCTTCTCTGATGACAACTCCACTTGTCTTGGTGGGAGCAGCTTGAGTTTCTAGACTAACAGCTTGAGTAGTTGTTGGGACTGTTAGCCTAGAAACTGGGACTGTTGGAGAGGAAGTTGAAGCTGTTTGGACTGTATGAGAGATCTCCTGATTCTCCCCCTTTTTGGATGCATTGGTTTGGCCAGGTGGACCAAAAACCTTTGCAAGCAGGGTTCGAACCAACTTCTCAAGTTGTATAATCTTGTTTTTACAGAGTGTGAGTCTATCAAGCTATAGCTGAGGTACGTTTATTCTAAATAATCTATGTGCCCGTGTTTTATTTGATTCTGGCTCCAACCGTTCTTATGTGGCCATTACCTTCAGTGATTATCTTTCTACTCCTTCTCCTGCACTGTCAACACCTGTCATTGTCGAGAGAGACGATGGTAATACTGTTTTGGTGTGTCGGGTATATTTTGAGTGTACTTTAGTGATAGACAACCACAGAATCTTGATTAACCTCTTGCCGATAGAGATTGGTAGTTTTGATGTGATTGTAGGGATGGACTGGCTGACAGCTCGTTAGACAGATATTTATGTTCTAAGAAGATCATTCATATTCCCGTGTCAGAGACTGAATTTGCTACAATGTATGAGGAAAAGAGAAAGGGGCAACTGGCGATTGTTTTGATGACTCATGCTCAGAGGCATGTAGCTAAGGTTTATACTACGTTTTTGGTTTATGTGATGGATACGAAGGATAAACGGGAGGTCAACGATGTTATCGTTGTTATAGATTACTCCGATGTGTTTCCAGATGAGTCCCTGAGTGACAGGATGAGTTTTAGATTGAGTTGGTTCCTGGGACAGCGTCGATTGCACGTACGTCATATCGATTCGCCCTTACTGATATGTGCAAGATGATGACTTAGTTGCATGATCTCTTAGCCTGAGCTCCATCTGTCGAGTTCCTCTCCCTAGGGAGCTCTTGTGTTGTTTGTAAAGAAGAATGATGGGTCTATGTGCATGTGTATTGATTATAGAGAACTAAATAAGGTAACAGTGAAGAACCATTATCCTCTATCACATATCGATGATCTCTTCGATCAGCTTCAGTGATCGGGCTACTTCTCGAAGATCGATTTGAGGTTATGGTAACATTGGCTTTGGGTCTGAGATGAGGATGTTCCTAAGACTGCCTTTAGGACCCGTTATGGTCAGTACAAGTTTCTGGTCATGCCATTTGGGTTGACCAACATGCCAATAACTTTTATGGACCTGATGAATTGGGTCTGTCAACCGATGATGGACCGATTCGTGGTTGTGTTCATCGATGACATCTTAATCTATTCTCAGAGCGCTCAGGAGCATGAGCAGCATCTACGTGAGGTGTTGCGGGTTTTACAGCGGGTACGATTTTGGCTTTGGGAGTACAGTTTCTGGGACACGTGGTGATTGGAGAGGGTATACGGCTAGACCCAGCTAAGGTGGAGGCTGCTATGGGTTGGGAATAGTCCAGGTCAGTGTCAGAGGTTCACCTTTGTCGTTGTTTCATCCAGGGCTTCTCTAATATTGTAGTGCTGTTGACAATACTTACGAGACAGTTCGTTCCATTTGTCTGGACTTAGGATCAGCAGAGTGCCTTATTGGAGCTGCAGAGACGACTATGTGAGGCGCCTGTGTTGTTATTACTGGAAGGTACCGAGGACTTTGTAGTTTATTGTGATTCGTCGTTTACTTGGTTAGGGTGTGTTCTGATGCAGAGAAACAAAGTACTTGCCTATGCCTCCAGACAGCTTCAGAGTTACGAGCTGAACCACCCTATTCACGATCTGGAGTTGGATGTCATTGTCTTTGCTTTGAAGATATGGTGACACCATCTATTTAAGACTCATTTTACTATGTTCACTGATCATAAGATTCTCTAGTACATGTTCAACCAGAAGAAGCTGAATATGTGACAGTGTCGTAGTCTTAAGCTCTTAAAGGCATATAATTTTGAGATCTAGTACCACTTGGGGAAAGCTAATATGGTGACAGGCGTGCTAATCCAATAGCTTACCTACAAACTATCACATCGCGAGCTTCTAGACTCGAGCTGACTTCTACTCTTATCGATTGTCTGCGACTCGCTCAGCTGATGGGGTTACGAGAGGCAAATGTGGCACATGAGAGGATAGAGGGACAAATTTCTCTGTTAGTGCGTGATGACAGGCACTTATTGACGTTACATGATAGAGTCTGGGTTCCTTATGTTGGGAATCTTCAGAGGCTGATACTCGACGAGTCACATAAATCGAGACTGGAGATATATTCGGGTAGCACTACGATGTACATGGATCTCGGGTGTTTTATTGGTGGCCAGGGATGAAATGGGAAGTCAAGAAGTACCTACATGAATGCATGAAGTTCCTACGAGTGAAGAGCGAGCATCAAAAGACACATGGTAGACTCCAACCACTCGAGATACCCAAGTGGAAGTGACAACACATTATATGGACTTCGGCATTCAAGTGTCGCGAACTGCGTGGGGGCATGATATTATATGGGTGATAGCGGACAGATTGACGAAGAGTGCACACTTTTTTGCCACCCGTGAGATAATGTTAATGTCGATGGATCAAATGACTCAATTTTATCTAAATGAGGTTGTAGGATGTCATGGGATACCTAAGTCCATTACTATCGATCGTGATAGCTGTTGTTTTACTTCTCGTTTTTGGTAGAGCTTCCAGCGTGAGCTAGGTACTTAGATTCAGCTCAACACTACTTATCACCCACAGACCAACGGTTAGTTTGAGCATATTAATCAGACGATGTGTGACACCCCTGCCACAATAACCACCATTTACAACTCACCCAGGATTAATCACCAAACATAACTTTCATAATTATCTGAAAGCTTAATTAAAGTGCGGAAGCATAAAGTACATAAATTAAAATAATACAAATTTGTCAAACACCCTACGGTGCTACAAGGTTACATGTCTAAGTCTACATACTCAAATGTATTACAGTCATCCCAAATTTATTACAACAACACTCCATAATTCTGTTACCAAGATAAACAGTAGACAACTTCAAATCACTTCAACTGATGACTTAACTAGAAGGTCCCGCAATAGATTTCCTTTTTCCTGTAAAAATGTAACAACTGAGGGGTAAGCAAATTGCTTAGTGAATACCATAAGATTTTACACATTTTACAAATCTTTATGATGCCACCCAGAGTAACCGCGGTAACACATACTGTATACTCCACACGTACTCAAAGTACGCAAACCTGAGCCTCAGCTCCTTCGAGCTGACACTCGACATAAGAAAACCAACCATCTGAGGCAGACATTACATCGGGGATGACTTACTGTCTATCCTGACCACAGAGGTGTCAAACTCTTGGTCATATAGCACAGTAACATCAGAGTACAGATGCGACCACGCAGGTCCATCAATAGGATGCACAACAAATGAACGGACATGCAACAAGTATGAATGTGCATTAATACATAAACACAAGTTAGTAGAGTGCCAAACGATAATGAAACAACATGCCTCAGCAGGCAAAGCAAACATAAAGCAGATGCAGACATGTTAAAATCAAAGGTACTCACAGTGGGTGCGTTATTATACTTCAAGTTAATTTTATTTCTCCTCGGGCTTTCAACCGGATCACAAAGTACCCCACTGTGGGTTAAACAACACCACAAGGACCTGTTAAGTCAGTTGTACCAAAACATTGCATCAATAACCGTTTAGTTTCATAAAACTAAATTTTATAAGTTTTGTAATCTTCGATCCCAATTCGGATCCATGTCCGAATTCGGACCCCACCCGAATTCGGACCCCCATCTCGGATTAAAGATAAGTTTGAATCCCATTTCGGACCATATCTAAATTCGAATCACATCAAACTCGAACCATTAAATTCGAACCACAACTAAGTTCGAACCCAACTCAGATTCGAACCTAAACCAATTTCGGACCATATCCGAATTCGGTTGGGGACCGAATTCGGACCCCATCCAAAGTTCAATACTTAGAAATTATTTTTCTGTTTTATATGTCAGTATTTCGGACCCATCCGAATTCGGATCATCCGAATTCCAACACTTGTAAATAATTCTGTTTTGCATTTCACAAATTCGAACTTCATCCTAAGTTCGAAGCCATCCGAATTCGGACCAGATCCGAGTTCATCTCGGATCCGAATTCGGACCCTTCGAACATAAGCAGTTTTGATTATTTTCCAGATTTAATCCAAGTTATTTTTATACTTATTTCCTTGCTTGAAATAAATTATGCCAACAAAAATACACCTAATTTCAACCACTTTAACTCTAATATTAACATATTTCTATACCAAATCAGGTCCTTTTTGCCCCTTTTTCCATCATTTTCGAACACACACATTAAAACACATACAAATCTCTAAAAATCATACTTCCAGGTCGTATCAGAAGCTGAAATTTGATACATATCATCATTAACACTCGATTTCAACATATCCATAACAATATCCAACATGCATTAACATTTGCTACTCTAAATCTAATTTTTGGTTTTTTTAACAAAACCGAACCCAAAAACCATCAAAATCGAAATATTAGGAGAGATTTACCTTAAATCGACAATTGCAGTAGTTTATAAATCCTTCCTTGTACTTGAATCCAACTTTTTCAGCTTCCAAAAATCACTATTTGATGATTTCTTATGGTTCTAGAGAGAGAGAGAGCCGAGAGGAAGATAGAGTTTAGTGAGAGAGTGAAGTGTTTCAAATGAATTTAAATAAATATTTTCCCCCTTTTATTCCATAATTTCTGCTTTTGACACATCTTACCCCTCAACTCATCTGATTTAACTAAATACTGATTTTATCTTAGGTTTATTTTCACTAACTTTTATAATTCATAATACTCCAAAATAATTCAAAGTTCTCAAATTTCTTAAAATAGCAACCAACTCGTAAATTCATGATACATAAACATTTTTCATAATCCATCTCAAATTACAAATTATCCAACTAATTAATCTAAATTACAATAATTAGATCCGAGGATGTTACAGCATGGGCTCCACCACGCTCAAACTTCGTCCTCGAAGTTATTTAGCTTCAAACAATTTCAGATATTTCTTCAACATCTCAGAATTTGTCTCCCAAGTGTGATTCGTTCCTTTGTGATGCTTCCAACGTATAAGCACCATTTCAATCTCTTTGCTCCTTAGCTTTTTCATTTTAGTATCCAACACACACTCCGGCTCTTCAACATATCAGAGTCTTTCATCGACATGCAGCTCAGTATGATCTGCCCAGTCCTCATTTCCAGTAGTGAACGATTTCCTGAGATTTCCAACATGGAACAACGGATGTATGCCCGACATCTCTTCAGGCAATTCCAATCGATAAGACTGATTTCCTACTTTCTCGATAATCTTGAATGGCCCAACAAACCTCGGAGCCAACTTTCCTCTCTTCACGAAATGAGTAACACCTCTCATAGGTGATACTTTCAGATATACCCAATCATTTATCTCAAAACTGATTGGTTTGTGCCTCCTATCGTAATAACTTTTCTGACGATCCTGGGCTGCCTTCATGTTTTGTCTAATCAACTGTATCTTCTCCTTTGTTTCTTGAAGCAATGCCGGCCCAGCAATCGGTGTTTCACCAGTTTCTCTCCAACAAGTAGGAGTCCTACACCTTCTCCCATATAAAGCCTCAAACGACGCCTTCTTTATTGTTGCGTGATAACCGTTGTTATACGAAAACTCTATCAGTGGCAGATGATCGTCCCAATTGCCACCGAGGTCCAGTATACACGATCTCATCATATCCTCCAAGGTGAGGATAGTCCTTTCACTTTGGCCATCGGTTTGCGGATGATAGGCCGTACTCATAGCAATCATTGCTCCCAACCCTTCTTGTAATGCCGACAAAAAATTTGAAGTAAATCGGCTATCTCGATCTGACACAATGGACTTAGGCAGTCCATGTCTAGAATCGATCTTATCCATGTAAATCTGAGCCAATCTTTCCAATGAATAGCTTTCCCTAATCGGTATAAAGTGTGCCGACTTAGTCAATCTATCGACGATCACCCAAATTCTTCTGTACACACCTTTCAATCCTGACTCGCTCGTTTCCATATTCTTCATTTGTACTCTTATATCTTCAGCACCAACATTTTCATCTTTCAAGGCTTCCTCCTGAGCGGTCTTAACATCATTTATAATTGTAGACGTTAACATAGTAGACGTCATCACATAATAACAATCCTTAGCATATGCTTCACGACTTAAAGCATCGGCTACTACATTAGCCTTTCCGGGGTGATAAAGGATTTCACAATCATAATCCTTTTTTAATTCCATCGAACGTCTCTGCCTCATATTAAGTCCTTTCTGTCTGAAGATGTATTTTTAACTCTTATGGTCCGTGTAGAGTTGACACTTAGTTCCGTACAAATAATGTCTCCACAACTTTAGTGCAAAAGTGACAGCTGTCAACTCAAGATCATGAGTTGAGTAATTTCTCTCGTGCTGCTTTAACTGTCTCGAGGCATAAGCTATAACCTTTCCACGCTGCATCAGTACATCACCTAATCCCAACCTCGAAGCGTCCGTGTATACAACAAAATCCTCATTGCCCTCCGGTAGAGCAAGTATCGGTGCTTCACTTAACGTCTTCTTCAATATCTCGAACGCCTCTTGCTGCACTGTTTCCCAAACAAACGGTGCATTTTTCTTTGTTAATGCAGTCAAAGGAACTGCATTCTTCGAAAAATCCTTGATAAACCTCCTATAATACCCCGCCAATCCAAGAAAACTCCTGACTTCTGTAGCTGATCGAGGCGGTTCCCAGTTCTTTATGGTTTCAACTTTAGCTGGATCTACAGAAATCCCAGCCCCCGAAATCACATGCCCCAAAAATTGAATCTGTTGCAGCCAAAACTCACATTTTGAGAACTTGGCATACAACTTCTCTTTTCTTAGTAATTCCAGCAATTCCCTTAAATGATCAGCATGTTCAGCTTCAGACTTAGAGTATACCAGAATGTCATCTATAAACACGATCACCAACTTGTCTAACATCGGTCTGCACACTCTGTTCATTAGATCCATAAAAACAGCCGGGGCATTGGTTAACCCAAAAGGCATCACCAGAAACTCGTAATGCCCATACCGAGTTCTGAATGCTGTTTTAGGCACATCTTCTTCTCTTACCTTCAACTGATGGTACCCCGATCTCAAGTCAATCTTAGAAAATACACTTGCCCCATGCAATTGATCAAACAAGTCGTTTATCCTCGGCAGCGAATACTTGTTCTTAATAGTTAACTTATTCAGCTCCCGATAATCAATGCACATTCTCATCGTGCCATCCTTCTTTTTCACAAACAATACCGGAGCTCCCCACGACGTTAAACTCGGTCGAATGAAACCCTTGTCCAACAACTCCTGGAGTTGTTTCATCATCTCTTGCATTTCGGTAGGAGGAAGGCGATAAGGAGAACGAGCTACCGGTGCAGCTCCCGGGATCAGATCAATTCGGAATTCCACTTGTCTCTCAGGCGGCACGCCAGACAAGTCTTCCGGAAACACATCCTGGAATAGTGATACAACAGGCACATCGGCCAAAGTCTTCTTCTCAGCCTTGGCATCTATAGCATATGCCAGATAGGTGTCACATCCCTTTGCAACAAGCTTTCGGGCTTTTGCAATAGTCAATAAACATAGATCCCCGCTTCTCCTATCCCCGTAAATACAGATCTCACGCCCCTCCAGTGTGGTTATCTTTATCATTCGCTTCTTACAAACTATGTGAGCTTCATTTTCGATCAACCAGTCCATACCAACTATCACGCCAAACTCGCTGAATTCGATCAGAATCAGGTCCAAATTGAAGACTAAATCTTCAATTACTAAGGTACAATTACGGTATACGTGATCTACTTTGACTAGAGTGTTGCTAGCAGTTTCTATGTCAAGTACGGCAGATAAGTTAGACAGTGGCATGGCAAGTTGTTGTGCAAACATAGTAGATACAAATGACCGGTTGGCACCAGAATCAAATAATACTCTTGCAGGTAAAGAGTTTACTATAAATGTCAGGATCTGAACTCTACTAACCAAGACTAACTGATTTGAATTTATCAGAGTATAAATCAATAATCTTGCTTTGAATCAAAGTTTAATTAAGAAGTTTGCGGAATAACACTTAACTATTTTAACAAAAGCTTTCAGAATCAATATCAAATAAACAGAAGTAATAATCAGAAATTTCTTGTATTACTGACTTCCATGATTACAATCACCTCTAATCTGTTTGATTAGACGAAGAACACAAACTGTTCTTAGGGTTTTACAACCTTAAAGGCTTATGAAAACTTAAAACAAAAAGCAATTACAATCTTGAATATGCAGAAAACTCCTATACAATAGAAAGACCTATTCTAGGTATTTATATTGCTTCTTGATTTGTTTCCTTGAAGGACTATGACTTCTCTGATAGTAGATATGCTGGAATCTTCGTGTAGATATCTTTTCCTGAAAATCAGCACTTTCTGTTTATGAAACTGTTGAGCAGCTTGAATCACTTGGCAGCTTGACATAGCAGCTTGAGTTGATTTACTCTGGCAGCTTGAAATTTTACACTGGCAGCTCGAGTTTCTTTAACTAACATCATGAACTTTGTATTTACATATAAATGCTACTAACAGTTTGAGAAGTCTAACTAACAGCTTGATCTTACTTAGACTATTTCCCAACAATCTCCCCCTAACTTAAATTCTTTGTACAAGACTTTAAGTTCTATACAAATAAGGAAATAAACAAGTAAACTGTTATTTACAAACGAAGGCTTTCAAAAACTTACAACTGTGCAAGTTTCTGATTTACAGCCTTCAAAAACTCTTGCTTCATTTCTTCTCTATCACAAGATATCCTAACAGATTTCATCTGGAGTAGCATATCCTTTGGTAAATCATAGAATTCGAAATTGAAGAACATACCAGATCCATCTGAAAATTTGATTCTGTAAGTCCTTTATTTGACAAACAGATCAACTTGCTTGATCTTCATTCCCTTTTTGTTTGCATCCTCTATAACTTTCCTCATAGACTCAGGATCAAAAATGGACTTCAGATCTTTGATGACTTGCTTCACTTGTGGTAGAGTCGATCTTACTTGTGTCACAGACCCAATATTGTGCATTCTGGTGAGCTCATCTCTAGTCATTCTTTGAGTCCTGTGCATGGTGCTGTCATACTCTTCTTCTGGACCAGATTCCCTTCTTACTACAAACTGAAATCTTAAGTCAATATTGTCCAGTGGTTTAGCATACCAGTAGTTGATAGGAGGTTTTGTAAAGTCATGCTGGTCTATTAATTTCTCCAACTCCATAGCCTTTTGTAGTTGTTGCTCAAACAACACCTTTTTAACTTGATCCAGCTTAGCTTGTGATAATGACTCTGATGCAGGAATGGAAGCAACAGCTTGATCAGAAGGAGGAGGGGCACTGGCAGCAGCTTGAACATGACTTGTACCAGTTTGAACTGGTTCTTGGGATGTTTGGACTTCCATGGGAGACTTTTGCTTTCTTTCTTTTGTCCATGCAGCCTTTCTGTGCTCATGGACTGAGCCATCTTCTTTGGGATACCAGCTGCAAAGGCAAAATTTATCAGAAATCTTCTATGCTCAGCCTTAGAGTGCCCTGTTGGCAGCTTCCTCTTCTTTTCTCCTTGCTTGACCACAAACCCTTTTAGGTAATCACCTAAGGTTTCATCATCGTCCATTGGAGGCTGGGTTTGCTGGTCTAACTCTTGATCCTGTTCCTCTGCTAATTTTCTGGCAATTTCAGCATCATATTCAATCTGGGCTTCTCTGGAAGAAAATTTATGCTTTGGAGACTCAATAAGAATGCCCTTGCCCTTATCTTTTGTAGCAGAGGATGTAGCTTGGACTGTACTGATTGGAGCTTGAAAACCTTCTTTTATAACAACTCCAGTTGCTTTTGAAGAAGCAGCTTGAGTTTCTAGGCTAACAGCTTGAGAAGCTGTTGGGACTGTTAGCCTAGATGATTGAACTGTTCGGGCTGCTTGGACTGATTCTGTTGGAGCTGCTTGGACTGCTTTAGGAAACTCCTGATTCTCCCCCTTTTTGGAAGCATTGGTTTGGTCAGGAGGACCTACAACCTTTGCCACTTGGGTTTGAATCAAACGCTCTAATTGTATGATCTTATTTCCACAGAGGGTAAACCCTTTATGGAGATAATCCATTCTTTGATTTTGAGCCGCTTCTGCCTGCTTTAGTGCAATAATCTGTGCTCCCTGTGCAGCAATGATGGACTTTTGGTATTCCAACATAGCTACAACAGGTTGCAGCTTAGGATCCGTTAATATCATCAGTTGCAAACTAGCCTCAAGATCAGCAAACGTATGTGGTGCTTGTGATCTATCACTGGCATGAATACCAGAAGTAGAAACCTCTGGGCCCCTCTGTTCTTGGTTCTGGGGACTTCCAGCAGGTGCTTGCACACTTGCTGTTGCCATGGGCGTGGTCTTACTTATGTTGGCACTGTCCTGTGCCTCTTGTGCAGAGACAGCAGTAGTGTCAGCCACAGAACCCATATGAACAATCTCTGGTGAGATGTTCACCTCCTGATTGAGGATGGAAGTTTCCTCATTGGGTGTCCTTTGGATATTCTGTGCAGAAGTGTCCTCCTGCACAGGGATATTTGGCTCTTGTCTGATGACTGAGGAGGAAGGAGCTCCTGGTCCTCTTTTCCTTTTATAGAGATATTTGAGTGGGGGTGTTGGCTGAACAATAGGATCAGAAGGAATTTGTGTATCATGAGGAGGGGGTTGGGGTCCTGGGGTGAAGCAGTAATGATAGGCTGAGCCTGCTCAGGACCCTCTCCTCTGTTTCTTGGAATGATGTTGATCATTGCAGAAGGCAATGGAACATCTACACTCAAAAAATTGGCACTTTGTTTTAAAAGCCTTTTAATGGAAGATAGTGAGTGCCGATGAGAAATATGTATCCTCTTATGTATATGAGAAGTGGTGCAGGTGTGTGCAATTATTTCTGCCAAAAATCTAGGATACATAAAAAATTCCCAGTCTTTAGGGAATGATGCCTTAACATCCCCTGAAAAATCATATTTGAAAAATTGAACTGTTGGCCCGTTGAAAAGCACACTAAGGCAGTGGCAATATTTGAAGAAAACTCTGACCAACCAGTTCTTTTGGGGCTCATACACTGCTGTATAATATGCACAAGATATTTCCATTTAGGTGAAAAATGTGCTTTCAAGAAAGTAAATGAATCAGCAGGACCCCTATATCCAATATCATGAAGACCAGTATGTAAAGCATTAAGGGTTAGGTCTGTTATACCTGTGGCATCTTGAAGATGCAGATGATGGCGAATGGAATCCTCAGTAATGGTGATGGGAGTGCCATCAATTTTGGATATTATAGAAGGAATGCCATTGATAGTCTGGACAGAGGCACGGTTCCAGAACTGCTCAATATGAGATATGTATATGGTGGGATTGATATTGAGTGCCTGATGGATATGGAAGTGTCGAAGAAAGTCCATCATGTCATGGAACGGTTGAAGTTCAGAGTGCTTTAGAGAGTAGGGTAGGCAGTTGTGTTCTTTAACAAACTCCATTGAAGATTAAACGAAGGTTTTAGGGTTTGCAAAGAAGAGTGTGTGAATCGTTTAGAGAGAAAAGAAGGCTGTGGAATGAAAGTTTGTAACTGGTAGTTACAACTGAACGAAACTGGGACCTTTAAAGGTTTTGAAAAGGTTGGGTCCCGCGCACACACTTGAGGAATTACCTAAATACCCTGCACACTTTGACAGATCAAGTGAATAACTAACAGTCCGAGAAAATGAACTAGCAGCTTGAGAAAATACTCAAGCTGTTAGTTGAAACTTAGGCATCTTTTAATGAAACAGTGACTCCCCCTTAAATAAGCATATGAATTAGATAATAATGAAGACAGGTTAATTCATGTTTACCATACCAATGTTTGATACCAGGAAAATGAACCTTCCTACATCAAAAGATTTTGTAAATAGATCAGCTAACTGATCATCAGTATGTATTTTGGTAACTTGAATTAACTTCTTCTCATTACAATCCCTTATAAAGTGAAATCTGATTTCTATATGCTTGGTTTTTGGGAATTTCACTGGGTTTTGCACAATGCTGATTGCACTTGAATTGTCAATATAAATAGGAGTGGATAAGAAGTTCATACCATAGTCTCTTAACTGATTTTGAATCCACATTACCTGGGAGTAGCAGCTTGCAGCTGCTACATATTCTGCTTCAGTGGATGAGGTGGAAACAGTGGTTTGCTTTTTGCATTGCCAAGAGACCAATCTTGCTCCTAAGTATTGACATCCACCAGTTGTGGATTTTCTGTCAATGTTGCATCCTCCATAGTCACTGTCAGAGTAGGCTGTTAATGTAAGAGGAGAGTCTTTAGGATACCAGAGGCCTAAATGAGGTTGTCCTTTTAGATATCTAAAGATTCTCTTAACAGCAACCAGATGGGAATCCTTTGGTGAGCATTGAAACCTTGCACAGACACAGACAGCAAACATAATATCAGGCCTAGAAGATGTTAGATACATAAGAGATCCTATAAGAGATCTGTATAAATGAATGTCCACATCTATGCCATCTTTTTCTGGATGGAGCTGCTTGTGAGGATCCATTGGGGTGCTTGCAACTTTGGTGTCTTGATACCCAAACTTTTCCAGTATATCTTTAACATACTTTGATTGACTTATGAAGAGACCAGTGGGCTTCTGCTTGACCAGCAATCCTAGAAAGAAAGTGAGTTCTCCCATTGAACTCATTTGAAACTTTTTGTGCATTAATGCTTCAAACTCTTCGCACAAACAATCATTTGTTGATCCAAAGATGATGTCATCAACATAGATTTGGACAAGCAGAATCTCAGCTTTGATGGACTTAGTGAAAAGTGTTTTGTCCAGAGTGCCTCTCTTGAACCATTCTGTAGAAGGTATGATGACAGAGTGTCATACCATGCTCTGGGAGCTTGATGAAGACCATAGAGAGCCTTGTCTAACTTGTAGACCCTGTCTGGATACTTGTAGTCCTCAAAACCAGGAGGCTGACATACATAAATAGTCTGATGGCTTCAATTCTTGCCACTGGAGAAAATACATCATCATAATCTATGCCTTCTTCTTGAGTGTACCCTTGTGCTACTTGCCTTGCTTTATTCTTGATGACTATCCCTCTCTCATCTTTCTTGTTTCTGAACACCCATCTTGTACCAATGGCTCTCTTTCCTTTAGAAAGATCAACCAGTGTCCATACATTCTGAATCTTGAATTGGAGCAGCTCTTCCTGCATTGCCTCAATCCAGGATGAATCTTTCAATGCTTTTGATGCCTTCTTAGGTTCTAGTTGAGACATGAAACAAGCATGTTCAAAAGCAGCTAGACTGAATTCAGGAACTGCTTGTTCAGTAGCAGCAGTCTCATTGTGAACCATTTTCCTTGTTTGTACAGGAGTACTTGGATCACCCAGTATTTGATTGAGAGGATGATACTTGTGAACTCTGAGTGTAGGCTCTCTTTCTGTCTGAAAAGAAGATCCAAGATTTGTATCATCTCCATCAGGACCAGTGTATGGTTCAGTTTCTGAAACAGCTTGACTTGAAACTGGGACTGTTTCCCTTTGTGTTGGAGCTGTTCTCTCAGGACTTGGGAGTGGCACCTCAGTGTCTGGATTTGTATCATGTTGAGCATTTAGAACCCCTGGAGGATCACATGACAGAAGATGTATAGTGGTGTATTCATCCCAATTGGTTGAATCTGCAGCAGTTTGAAACTTTGTGCCAACAGCTTGAGAATTTGTATTGACAGCATGAGAATTTGTGTTGACAGCTTCAAACCTGTTTGCATCAGTTTCTGCAGTATACTCAACAAAGCTCAGAGAATTTGTTAGTGAATCTAAATCAAACAACCAATCAGGACCAGTGCCTTTGACATTTGCAGTATTTTCATTAAATTCAACATTGGCACTTTCTTCAATGGTTTTAGACACACTATTATATACTCTATAGGCTTTGCTTTGAAGTGAATATCCTACAAAGAATCCTTCTTCAGCCTTACTCTCAAACTTCCCTAAGTGAGTCTTAGTGTGAAGAATGGTGCATGGACAACCAAATGACTTGAGAAAGGCTATTAAGGGTATTCTATTATGGAATAACTCATAAGGAGTTTTCCCTTGTGATTGAACCACCTGAACCCTATTCAGAACATAACAGGCTGTATTAACAGCTTCTGCCCAAAAAGTCATTGGCAGTTTTGAATCAGCTAACATTGTTCTAGCAGCCTCAATTAATATTATGTTCTTTCTTTCAGCTACACCATTTTGCTGTGGTGTTCTTGGTGCACTATATCGTCTAGCAATACCTTTGGACTCACAAAAACTGTTGAGAATGTGATTTTTAAATTCAGTTCCATTGTCTGATCTTATCACCTTAACTTTTGAGTTGGATTGGTTTTCAATCTTAAGAATAAATGACTTAACTAGCTCAGCAGTTTCATCTTTAGACCTAAGAAAGTAAACCCAAGTAAATCTGGTGAAATCATCAACAATAACTAAACAGTAAGCCCTTTTATTCAAACTCAAAACAGATGTTGGACCAAATAGATCCATATGAAGCAGCTGAAGAGCAGATGAGATTGAATTTACTTCTTTGGACTTATGAGAAGTTTTGTGTTGCTTGCCTTTAAGACATGCTACACAATGATCATCACATATGAACTCCCTTTGTGGTAAGCCTCTTACCAGATTCTTTTTGACTAAAACATTTATGGACTTGAAGTTCATGTGACACATCCTTCTATGCCAAAGAGCAGACTCATTGGATGATGCTTTGGATATCAAACAGCTTAAAGTATTTGATTTAGATAAAAGATATGTGTCCAAACAGTAGACATTGTCCTTTCTTGGTGTTCTTAGTAAAACAAGATTTTCAGGAATTTTGAAATCTTTTGAAAGGACAATGCACTCAGAATCTATAAACAAAACAATGTTTTGTTTGTCACAAATTTGAGAGACACTTAATAAATTATACTTAAGCTGTTCAACATACAAAACATCATTGAAAATCGTGTTGCCTGCATTGACAGTACCTTTACCTGTAACCTTACCTCCTTTTGAGTTGCCTCCAAATGCAACAAATCCTCCATTAAAGCCTTTGAAATTTGACAAGCACTCAGAATTGCCTGTCATGTGCCTAGAGCATCCACTATCCAAATGCCATCTTGTTTTATGCGGTGACCTGTGGTTGCCCTGCACAAATAAAAGCTTAGTTAGTAGTGGAGTAAACCCAAACCAAATTGGTTTTGGGTTGGCCTTGTGCATTTACATAACTAGATACTGTTTTTGACTTTGTATATTTAGTAAGATCCACTGATGGGGTCTTTGGGGAGTATTTAGTGATTATATGAGGTATCCAGGTATTTTGAGCATCTTTTCTTCCAACAGTCTCAGATGATTCATTAACAGTTCCAGATCGATGCTTAGCAGTCTGATCTGTGTTTGTAGTGCTAACAGCTTCAGAGTTTGCACTAACAGCTTCAGAATTTGGCTTAGCAGTCTGAGTTTTTGTATTAGCAGTTTGATCTGAAGATTTGTCTTTGACACACCATATCTGTTTAAAACGTAATTTAGGCTTTGCCAAAACTTGTTTTTGGTGTGTAGACTGTTTTTTGTTAACTTTTGAAAGCGTGTGATCAACTGTTTTCTTTGGAACTGTTGTAGCAGAAGGTTTGACCTTTGAATCTTTTACATGAGTAGGACTTGATTTCTTATGATTCACAGTCTGTTTTGCAATAGCTGGTTTATAAAAACAATCCTTGGCCAAGTGATTTTTCCTTCCACAGTGAAAACACCTTTCGACTGTTTGAATTGGAGAACCAGATTTATTTGACAAATTCTGGTTCTTGTTCCTCTGATTTCCCCTTACCTGCTGTTGTTTGGGAAACTTTTCAACACCATGCTTTTGGCATGTGCAGACTGGAACATTTTTACCCCTTTTATTAGTATTTGAAGAAGATGCAATGTTACAGTTATAAGGTACAGAAACTTGTGGAGCAGCATTGCATACACTCATCTTCTCTTTTCCTTTCTTACTGGGGGCTTGGATCTCTATAGGTGCACTTATTGTTTTGTGTTCTTTCTCAACTGCTGTGCACTCACAGTCTTCATTTTGAATCTGATCTTCTTTAGATTCAGGACTGTTATCAAGGATAGGATCTACAGTAGTCATAGACTCATCTAATGGTTCATTGACAAGCCTGTCAGCCACTTCACTCATTGGATGGATGTATTTGTTGTTGTATGGAGGTGGAGTAGCTCTGTATCCTATGCCTTCTTTGGGATGAACCTGAGATTTTACCCTATCTTTAAATTGAACTTCCATTAGGTGTTCCAACTTTTGATTTGCCAATTTGAAATTACCTAGATCTATATTGACAGATTCTAGTTTCTTATTAGCCTCAAACACCATTTGTTCAGTCTCTTCTACCTTTTTATTTAGGGATTCTATTTTCTTATTTAGCTCCTTTTTCTCCCACTCATGATATGTTCTATCATGTCCCATTTGGATCTCATTATCCTTATAGTCATTAATCTGTTTTTCAAGATCTTCTATGGCTTGCATGTACTCATATCTCCTTTCTTCCATCTTAGCTAGAGTTTTGCACATGCTCTCATTATGATCTCTGTACTTTTTAACCATATTTTTGCATGATTGAGAGCAGAGTTTAGAATTTACCTCAGATGGTAGTTCAGTGGAGGAGATATTTGATGTTTCAGCCATCAGAGCTTGATTTTGAAATTCTTCCTCTGTCTGATCACTCCAGTCAAACACATTGTCTTCTTGAGAGACAAATGCTTGTGATGATGAAGCCTGATTAGCCTGTTAAGGCCTTGATGATTGTTGACTTTGAGATCTGCATTCTCTGGCAAAGTGACCAAGTTTATGACACTTGTAACACTCAACTTTTGACTTATCAAAGGCTGGTTTGCCCTCTGTTTTGGCTTGAAAGTTGTGTCTGCCAGTTGTTTTAAGAAACCTTTTGGCTCTCATGGTCAGCATTGCATGTTGCCACTTAAAATCCATCTCTTCAAGATCATCTGGATGAATCTGTTCTAGATCTTTAGCATTTAAAGCAAACAGTCCATCATTGGCAACAAAGGCCTCATAGTGAGTTTCAGTAGAATTGCCATCTCCACCTGAAAAAGAATCACTGCAATTAGATTTTTCTGATGACATAAGTGCAGTATTGTGATTATAAGAGAGAGATTTCTTTTTAGCATCAATCTCAGTTTCAAACACTCTCAGACTGTTGTACAGATCATCTAGTTCTATTTCATTAAGAGTGTCCTTAGTTCTCCATTGAGCAGCATAAACTGTCCATTCTTCTCCAAGAGATCTGAGAAATTTTCTGTTGACCTCATCTTGATACAGGCTGACTTTTGCACTTTCCAGTTCACTTATCAGTTTGTTGAACCTGTCAAAGATTTGAGTAAGGTTTTCATTCTTGCCACCAGAAAAGTTTTCATACTGCTGTTTTAAAAGATCTTTTTGATTTCTCTTGGTACTGGCATTCCCAGCAAATCTTTTCTCTAAAGCATTCCAAAGAGAATGAGCAGTATAGAACTTTTTGAACTGATGTTGATAAGCATTAGGAATGGCTATTTGTAGAAGTGTAAGAGCTTTCACTTCATTCATTCTGGCCTTTCTTTCAAGTTCAGTTTTTGGAGGAGTTTTGATGGGTTTTCCCTCATCATCAAGTTCTGGATCAACTACAGGAGGAAATTCAACAGCTTCTCATATGGCATAATCAATGAATTGAATATGCTGTTGAATCCTGAGTTTCCACATCTCAAACTCAGTGGGCTTGAGCATAGGCACTTTTAGTCCTTGCCCAGATCCACTGCTGCTGTTATCAAATTCCATTGCAAAAGATTAAAAATTTAAAAGAAAACTTTCGACTTTGAAAAACAAAGAACGACCTGTGGTTCTGATACCACTTGTCAGGATCTGAACTCTACTAACCAAGACTAACTGATTTGAATTTATCAGAGTACAAATCAATAATCTTGCTTTGAATCAAAGTTTAATTAAGAAGTTTGCGGAATAACACTTAACTATTTTAACAAAAGCTTTCAGAATCAATATCAAATAAACAGAAGTAATAATCAGAAATTGCTTGTATTACTGACTTCAATGATTACAATCACCTCTAATCTGTTTGATTAGACAAAGAACACAAACTGTTCTTAGGGTTACAACCTTAGAGGCTTATGAAAACTTAAAACAAAAAGCAATTACAATCTTGAATATGCAGAAAACTCCTATACAATAGAAAGACCTATTCTATGTATTTATATTGTTTCTTGATTTGTTTCCTTGAAGGACTATGACTTCTCTGATAGTAGATATGCTGGAATCTTCGTGTAGATATCTTTCCCTGAAAATCAGCACTTTCTGTTTATGAAACTGTTGAGCAGCTTGAATCACTTGGCAGCTTGACATAGCAGCTTGAGTTGATTTACTCTGGCAGCTTGAACTTTTACACTGGCAGCTCGAGTTTCTTTAACTAACAGCATGAACTTTGTATTTACATATAAATGCTACTTAACAGTTTGAGAAGTCTAACTAACAGCTTGATCTTACTTAGACTATTTCCCAACAATAAACGTACCCGTAACCACCTCCGGGTTTTCCCTAGCCTCCTCCGCAGTAATCTGAAAAGCACGAGCCGGTGCCCTTTGTGGCTGGTTCCGGCGGTTGACTGAATCACCACTAGATCCTCCTGATCATCGGGTTGAAGATGGAGCAGCAGCTGCTGGAGCATTCTTTCGACAATTCCTACTATAGTGCCCCCATACCCCACATTTATGGCAGGCATCAGATTTCCGTGGGCACTCATTTTGAAAATGGCCCAACTCTCCACAGCAAAAGCAAGCGCGTCCTATAGTACACTTACCAAAATGTTCCAGATGGCATTTATTACAATACTGCGGCTCAGTGTTGATGGAGTAAGCACGAGCACGACCCGAAGAACCAGACTGTCGGCGATAAGACTGTTGCGGCGAGTACTGCGATGATCGTGAAGAACCAGAGTAGCCTCCTTCACGTTGACGTTTCGGTGGTGAAGGTTGAGTTGGGTTAGTTGAAGTAGCAGCAGACCCCATTACATACCCAGACATAATCAGAATCTGTTCCACATTTCTGGCGGATCCATGTCCGAATTCGGACCCCCATCTCGGATTAAAGATAAGTTCGAATCCCATTTCGGACCATAGCTAAATTCGAATCACATCAAACTCGAACCATTAAATTCGAACCACAACTAAGTTCGAACCCAACTCAGATTTGAACCTAAACCAATTTCAGACCATATCCGAATTCGGTCCCCAACTGAATTCGGACCCCATCCGAATTTCAATACTTAGAAATTATTTTTCTGTTTTATATGTCAGTATTTCGGACCCATCCGAATTCGGATCATCCGAATTAGGATCCATCCGAATTCCAACACTTGTAAATATTTCTGTTTTGCATTTCACAAATTCGAACTTCATCCTAAGTTCGAAGCCATCCGAATTCGGACCAGATCCGAGTTCATCTCGGATCCGAATTCGGACCCTTCGAACATATGCAGTTTTAATTATTTTCCAGATTTAATCCAAGTCATTTTTATACTTATTTCCTTGCTTGAAATAAATTATGCCAACAAAAATACACTTAATTTCAACCACTTTAACTCTAATATTAACACATTTCTATACCAAATCAGGTCCTTTTTGCCCCTTTTTCCATCATTTTCGAACACACACATTAAAACACATACAAATCTCTAAAAATCATACTTCCAGGTCGTATCAGAAGCTGAAATTTGATACATATCATCATAAACACTCGATTTAAACATATCCATAACAATATCCAACATGCAGTTACATTTGCTACTCCAAATCTAATTTTCGGTTTTTTTTTATCAAAACCGAACCCAAAAACCATCAAAATCGAAATATTAGGAGAGATTTACCTTAAATCGACAATTGCAGTAGTTTATAAATCCTTCCTTGTACTTGAATCCAACTTTTTCAGCTTCCAAAAATCACTATTTGATGATTTCTTATGGTTCTAGAGAGAGAGAGTCGAGAGGGAGAGAGAGTTTAGTGAGAGAGTGAAGTGTTTCAAATGAATTTAAATAAATATTTTTCCCCCTTTGTATTCCATACTTTCTGCTTTTGACACACCTTACCCCTCAACTCATCTGATTTAACTAAATACTGATTTTATCTTAGGTTTATTTTCACTAACTTTTATAATTCATAATACTCCAAAATAATTCAAAGTTCTCAAATTTCTTAAAATAGCAACCAACTCGTAAATTCATGATAGATAAACATTTTTCATAATCCATCTCAAATTACAAATTATCCAACTAATTAATCTAAATTACAATAATTAGATCCGAGGATGTTACACGATGGAGGATATGTTGAGGGCCTGTGTGATTGACTTCGTGGGTAGCTGGGACGTTCATCTTCCTTTCGTATAGTTTTCTTATAATAATAGCTACCATGCTACTATCAAGATCACACCTTTGAAGGCACTATATGGTCGTAAGTGTTTACCTCCAGTCTGTTGGGACGAGGTTGGTGACGACCAATTTAGGGACCTGAACTACTGTAAGAGACATGTGACAAAGTTGATCTAACCCGGGAGTTTATAAAAGCAACACAAAACCGCCAAAGTGCTATGCTGACCGTCGTATGTCGGAGCGTGAGTTTCAGGTTGGAGACTCTGTGATGCTGAATGTTTCACCATGGAAAGGAGTAATCAGGTTCCGGAAGCGTGGTAAGTTGAGTCGCTAAATTGGTTCGTTCGAGGTAATTGAGAAAATTAAGGATTAGACTTATCGCCTGAATTTTCCGCCTAAGTTAGCCGGGGTACATAAAGCGTTTCATGTGTGCCATCTGCGAAAATGCCTAGTGTAAGACCCCGATTTCTCGAAGGTCTTAACGACTAGGTCCTTGTTGCAATGAAATATCAATCAAAAAATTAAGATAAAATTAATTAAGAGGAATTAAAATTTATCACTGACAAATTCATAAATTAAGTTATAAGGGTACAAACTTCAAGTCTATTACATCAAAGTACATATTGTAATTATCCCAGCATCCCTAAAGCTCAAATCTTCTGCTATGTCCAAAAATGAGATGATCCCGGATCTATATAACTCCATGCTTGATCACAATCCTGACCGATGAACTAGGTCCATCCACACATTTGCCATTACCTGAAAACATGTCAACAACTGGGGCAAGATTAAATGCTTAGTAATTTTGTAGAGTTTTACATTTAACATGCATTTATGCACACGTGCTGCTTAGCTCCTGCACTGAACTAGGCCCACACATAGCTTTTGTTGGATCCTGGCCGGTATTATAATAATGATATGCAACCTTGCTCCAATACTTCTGCCCAGTATTGAGACTTAGACACAGATGTATATAAAAAGACCAAGATGATGATAACACCACACACACACATCTTTGAGTGGGGTACCTCCACTTGCTGGGATAGTTCCAATATTTTTCTAGGTTGGTATCATTAAAATGATCTTGCTCAAGCTACCCTTTGTGCTTTCATCATGTAAATCAGTACATCATAAGCTTAGACTGCAACCCAAAACTAAGTAATAGTGTTGGTGCTAAGATTAACAATTGAATGACTATACAAGGTTCAAAAGATAAAATGAAGGATGGTCAAATGCTCATGGTCAATATATAGATAATATGTAATGATAGTGTACCATAATGCTTAGAATAATCAAAAAGCCAAATAAGACAATTAAATGCAACATAAGTATTAAATTACTAGCCTGCAGTTATGACTAGCCGTCGTTGTGGCCCGTAGAATAGTCCAAACTACCTACTAGTGTAGGGAAGTAAGGGTCGAAGCCGTAGGGATCGTGTAGGTTTATCAGGGTTAATGCTAGTTTCTTTACGATTGCGATTTAAATTGTGAATTGGATTTTTTGGAATGGTGATTAAAACTAAATTAATACTAAACAATGGAAAATCAAACTACAATCAAATTAAAGATAACTATTTACGAATTCACTATGACGTCGGTTATTACTTAATTGAATATCATGCAACGGTCACATAGACATAACCAATTACTTAATTATATTAATCATGAATCTTTTAATCAATAACTCTCGGCATAACGCATGCAAAATTCATTACTTGTCTTAATCCCTAAACTATAGACTTGACACAAATAATAATATCACTATGAACTATCTTACTTCTACCAATTAAACCATTCAATCATAATAATAATCATCAAAAGTATATCATTCGCATTACATAAAATATTCAATAATCATAAACACATCAATACAATCAATAATATTCAATAAAATAAAACTTAGTTGTAGATCCTCCGCAAACGGCTATGAAGTGTTTAGCCCTCCATCACGTGTTCTTCACCGGAAATGATTGTGGAGATCACCATTAGGCTTCTAGGAGATGAACGGTAGGCACTTCACTTCTTCGTACTTGATCCATGACTCGATTGCAGAAGGGCTTCGCCAGCGTTATCGATTATTCGGAACTTCTGAAAATGGCCGTAGATCACCTCTATTTATAGAGGACGTGATTTCTAGGGTTTTGGACGGCCGTAAGGTTTTCACGACGCTCGGGCGTAGACCAGGCGTAGGCCTACGTCTGCCCCTGCGCTGGGGGGTACATACAGGGCTACGCTAGGCTGCGCTGGAAGTGCTCTGTAACGTCCAAACTTACTGTTTTGGGAGTGTAGGGTGGCGCAGGGCTATGCCCCCTCCTGCACGTTTCGTGCTGAATTTTATCGAGCTGCTTCCAATTTACATTCTGACCCTGAAACACAATTTTGATGTAAAAGTATGACAGTTACGAAGTGAAGTGAATATATAAGCGTTACAAACTACCGAAAACACATAATATTGTAGTTCGAGTTAAAGTAAAATCTACAATTCACTGATATTGTTTATTGTGCTTTTTAACTTTGCTTAGCTTTATTATCAGTATTATGCTCCAGCTCCATTCTGTTGTTCACAATCTGTAGTGGGTTTACAATTATGCTTACCTCTTTGCTCTGCCTTCACTTGTGCTTTTTTATATATCTTTTAGCATTTTGCCTGTTACTCATGTCAATTCTGTTGTTTATGAGCTTTTATGTCATTTACAAAATATATTCTGTGTTCTGTTATTGATCTTATTGTATTTCATCACATACATATTCATCACATACATACGTATCTGATCTTATATTCATGTATCATAATTTATACATGTTTTTAGCCTTATTTCTATTCATGTGTTATACTATTAATGACTAATGACTTACATGATATGCATAACCACAACACATCCACAAGCATACACTACTAGACTTTATCATGTTCTTTTACCCATATATTCATGCTTAAATTTGGACTTATAATGATTATGAACTAACTTGCATATTTTCTATATAGCACACACATATTTGTACATTACATGATCTACAAATATTATGTTTGAAAGTTATATGAAAGGCATAAACATAATCACAAGCGTACACACTTTACTACATACATATACTTATCATCTGATTCTAACTAGAAAGTAAGGCCAATGGCCGAAGATCATAGACCAAAGGCCTAGACCGAAGGCCACACACACATTAAACTCATCCCACCTTCACCTTTATCAAAACCCCGAGACTAATTCTCGGGATCTATGTTTTTTCACACACACTCAAATTATTACTTGTTGCTGCTATTCTTTTATTCCTAATACACACACATTGATTCATAACATTACATCTTTTATGTCTTGTAAATACAAACACACACACTACACTAGTCCACACAACCCTAAGACTATATCTCGGGGTCTCTTTCTGCACACACAACACACTACACTACACACATACACATCTGCTACACATATGTATGCTACATTCACATATATGGAACGTTTTACACACAACTCAAACAACACTCTAACACACACCACCCCAAGTTTAAGACTCAAGGTTCTTTTTACAGCAGCCCTATACCGAAACTGTCTCCCCCCTCAACTAAGTCTCGGACCAGCATTGGTCACAAGCACAGACACACTAAGATTTAATCTCGGTCGCTCTCTCTTTGGCAGTCCAACACGAAAACTTACAAGTTTAGGAGTCCAATGTTTGGTTTTGAATTTCATACAGTCTGTCCAAGACTTACAAGTCTCAGACCTAACTTCCTTCGTGCTTCCTTTTGGTTTTCATTTGATATACAAAGCCATTTCAATGTTCTATAAATATAGCATGTGTTTACAATGAGGTTTTGAACACTTCTACAATTCCAATTTGAAGCTTTCTTGACATGTTACACGTAAATGGCTTCTGGATTTGGTCCAAACTGTAAGACATGAACACACATTTATGAATGTTTAGATGATGAATTTACCTTAGTTGTTGATGGATTCTTGTTCATCTTCACTTCATGATCACCTTAATGTATTTCTTTTGTTGAATTGATGAAAAACCACACTTGCTTTCTAGTGATATGATGTATATTTGCAAAGTGTGTGTAACCGTATGTGTTCAATAGATTTATGCAGAGAGTTTAGTAATGAATCCACATCACATAATATAGTGTTTTATTTATGTTAGTTTGGTAAATTGACAAATTGCATCCTTTCACTTATAAATTGATTGATAACACAACTAACCCTTTATATACATATATATATATATATATATATATATATATATATATATATATATATATATATATATATATATATATATATATATATATATATATATCTTTGATTATTATTTTAACAAAGTTTCTGACTTCTATTTTGAATAAAACTAAGTCAAACAACTAATTAGCATTAACATAAAATTATGAGATTTTACACCTAGACAAAGACGGTCAGCAGGTTCCGTTATCCGAGATCCAGGTCGACGATAAGCTCCGATATGTCGAGCAGCCTGAGTCTATTACTGATCATAAATATAAAAGCTATGCAGGAAAAAGATATCTCTGTTGCTAGGGCAATGGCGACATTATAAAGGAACTAGTGTGATGTGGGAACATAAACATGAGATGCAAGCCGATACCCTCATTTCTTCGAGCCGAGACATTCCGAGGGCAGAGTCTCTGTAAGGGGGGAGGATATGTAACATCCTTGAAATGAGACAGGTACGCGTAAATTTCAGATTCGCTAATTTAATTAATATTATCAAGTTGGACCATTATAGGTTGACACGTGAGGTGATCGTGTAAGTTCGGGGTTCAAAGTTTAATTAGAGAACATAATGTTGATAAATGTTAGTTAAATGGGATCCTGATAATATAAACGGGTTGTAGGTCCCGAGAGGTTCCCAAAGTATATAGTTATAAGCTGTAGAGGGGGGGTGAATACAGCAATTTAAAAACTACACACTCTTTTCTCAATGTTTGTATGTATTATCAACAATTTGTTAATTACAAACAAGCTTGAATGCGGAAGAGTTCAAGCTGAGATGACAGATACAACAGTATGCTTACTAGTCTAAGACAGACTCGAACTAGTATACAATGAATACACTCACTAAGAAGCACTCACTGTGTTTACAAGACTTAAGGAACAGCTTAAGTAAAACAGCTTAATCCAACAGATGCTGTTTTACAGAAGACTTGCATGTATGAAGATCACACTTGCACGTTCACTCTTGGTTTAAGCACTTAGCTTTCTTCACATTCTTTCTGACCTTAGAAGCTTCCTTTTATACTCACTTAGAGGATCTCAGAGAAACATCTTCATTGGACAGAATGAAAAGGAAAAGTCTTGTTGAAAAGACAACATAACCTTTTCTGCACTTTTCTGAAAAGCAGACTTGTCTTCATATGTGCAGAACTTTTGTCTTTTTACTTTGTCTACTGTTGCATTGCCTTTAACTAATTTAGGAATGTCAACTTTGCGTCTTTCTTCCCTGTAAAGGCCTATTTTGATATAAGAAAAAGGTCTGTCACCCTTTTTCAAATATCCTTTTGTCTTCATGTTACAGAACAGCGTGGGCAGGCTGAGCAGTTCTGTTTTCCACTTTGTCTTCGACTTTGTAAACTGATCTTGTAGTAAAATACAATACATGATGACTTGGAAACAAATTCCATAAAGTGTTTAGCCTGTTCACAAAGAACAGGTTCTGTTCACAAAGAACAGAACACTTTAAAAATGCCCAAGCTGCTCAACAGTGTAGAGCAGCATAGACAGTTTATGTCCAGCCTGTTCAGCAGACAGAGCAGCTTGGACAAACTGTCTTAGTTGCAACATATGCAACATATAGAACAACTTTAGACTGATATTGCAAATCATTTTCAGGTTTCAATAAGGCATATAACAGGCCTTAAATTCAACCTTCAAATGCATCAACAGGTTTGATTATAAAATCTCCCCCTCAGATGTAGAACAGGTTTGACTGAGGCCTTTTTGTGCCTAACAATCTCCCCCTATTTGCAATAACCAGTCCAAGCTGGTCTTGTCAAAAATCACTATATATTTTTACAGTACATTTGCTGAAATAAAATTACAACATTACAGTAAAGTAAAAGATCAGTTTATATATACACTGATTCTTGACTATACTAGAACAACACATGTTCTTACAAGAGTACAACTAATGTACTAATGTATTTTACAACTAATGTAAAAGAAAAAATTACAACTTATGTAATAATGTACAACTTATGTACAGGTTGTACAACTAATGTACAGGTTGTTTGGACTGTTTGAGATGGGAGCAGATAATGGCAAGCCTGTCCAACTAATGGACAGCTTCCATTCTTCACCTACCCAGATGGTAGATGGACTTCATATCAGTGGAGAAGGATCCTTAACCATCCTTTCCAATTCTTCTCTTGTATCCTCAAGTTCCTCAACTTCACTCCTGATGATCATGAACTTGGGATCATTGAGTTCTCCTCTTTCATAGAAGCCTCTGAGCTGATCCCAGATGGCTGCTCTCCATTTGCTAGACTGCCTGAAAGAAACTGCAAGTCTGAAGGCGGCAAGTTGTCTCAGATCAACTTTGTATAGTTCTGAGGCCCTTTGGAAGCACTTTTTCTGAGTTAGGGGATCTACAAAAAATGCCCCCAGCTCAGGTTCTTCAATAATCTTGCCATCCTCAAACTCTATTCCTTTAGGCAGACTATGATCAACTCCTTTTATTTCAAGAGCATAGTCGCCCTGTTCAATCAGCGTAAGGAGTAGCTCCATCTCTGTATCCTTTTTTGTCCTTCTGGCCTTTATTTTGGGGTATGTCACAGAGACACCCTCTTTTACTTCTTTTGGAATCATGCCTAGCTCACTTACTCTTTCCATCAGCTTCTTGATGTATGCCCTGATAGTCTTAGCCGTTTCTGACTTAGACTGGCTCAGGGCAACTGCCAGTTCCACCCATTCCCTGTATCCCATCTGTGCAACATCAGTGTGATCGTAGGATTCCATTTCAGGGCCTGTTGCACCCATCCTGGTGATCTGAAGTTTCCACTGTGTGCCTTTTCTTGAAATGGGAACAGCTTTGACAATCGCTTCCTTGGCAAGCCTTCTAGTAGCAACATCATGAAATTTCTTTCTAGCCAAGTTGTCAAAGTGGAATTTGGCTCTGGCAGAGGGTACTGTTGATTTGGTCACAGAGACCTGAGTACCTTTCTCTACTTCCTTCTCTTTTTCTCCTGCTGATTTCCTGGCAGCTTCCATTATTTTCTTTTGCACCTCCAAGGTAGACATTTTAATTTTCTTTGCTTCTTGGAGGGCAAAGGACTTAGCAGCTTTGGCAGATTCTTCTTCTTTTCTTAGTTCCTCCAGAGCTTGAAGCTGTTCATCCCTAAACTCAAAGTATTTGTGCATAGGGAGGCCCATCTCTTTGGCTCTGGTCTTGTGAAATTGCATTTCTGCCTGTTTCTGCTGCATAGGATCCTCAGCTACCGTTTCTTTTCCTTTAGCTGCTGCTTTAGTGACAGCAGCTTCAGGAATTTCTTCTTCTTCTTCATCTTCTGATAGAATAAGGTGCCTCCTTTTGCTGCTAGGCCTGTCCTCAGGAATGATTTCCTCCCCCTTAGACTGAGCAGGGTTTGGAGAGACAGCCTGAGTAGGCATAGTAGCTTGAGAAGCACCTTCAGCAGCACCTGTTTCAAAAATCTCTGCTGGATGACCAGTGTGAGTTGCAGACATTGGTATCTCCTTAGGATAAGAAGTTTTCTCCCCCTTAGACTTAGTCTTCAAGGCAGATGACTTCTCCCCCTTTGAAGGAGATGAAGCAGCGACTTCAACACCTGGTCTGCCTGAAGACACAAAGTCAGCAGGCTTGCCAGCAGGTTTAGAGGATTTAGGACCAACAAGGCTGTTCACTAAGTAAGCCAAGTTATCCTTCACCTCACTAAGTTGGGAAAGACAGGTTTGAAGAGAAGATGTGTGGGAATCAGCAAGAGTAGTCAACTTAAGAAGATTTTCCCTATCAGACGCTGTGAACAGCAGAGATTTGTAACATCCGGCCCTAAACCAGGTTAGCAACAAAACCCTAATCTACATTTAATAGTCAATTATAGCCTAATCAATGGTCATTAGAAATTAAGCAAGTGATTAACAAGGCTTATTAGAAAATTCAACTCAATTTGAATCAAATTCATCGGTGCGATGAATCGGGAAATCAATTAATCCGATCAATTTACGATATGAGGGATTAATTCAACTAAGTACATAATTAAATCATGATTAGTGACACTAATCATACACTAATACAATTACTTAACCTTAATTATGCAAGGCTAAAACAAGTCATTAAAACAATGCATCCAAAAGTATTTATGAATTTACAAGAAAAGGGAAATACAAGAATACATTTCTAAATACTTTTATACAAAAAAAAAAAAAGGAAAATACCTCAAAAATACATCATATAGGCCGGCCACATACAAGGACAAAAGGACCAAAAGTTTGTATTTTTTTACTCAACATTTCAACATCAAATCCTCCTCTTTCCTTTCATTCAAGATTTTACAACTCCTTTCATCATTTCACCACCTTTTTCTCCTCTATAAATAGAACCACAACTTCACCTCATTTCTCACACCTTGCAAAGCAAAAATCCCCTTCTTTTCTTCCTCTCAAAACCGGCCAAAGAGTGCCCAAGAACACCAACACTTGCAACTTTGTGTTCTTTTAATATTTCAAGAGTTTTGGTGAAAAGTCTTGCAAGGATTTCAACTTCTACTCATTTGCATTCCTATAATACATCAAAGTAAGTAAATACTAGCTTATATCATCTTATATTTATGTTTATATAAGTCTTGCATAATATATATAATCACCTACAACAACAAGTTTCATAAAAACTCAAGTTTATAAGTTTCTAGTTGTTATTTTTAAGTTGTTTCTTTAAATATGTTTATGAATATGTAAACACATTATAAAAGTGTTAATATTATGAAAACATATGATATATATATATATGTGTTTTTATAAGTATTATGGCTTTTATACAAGTAGTCTTTGAATAAACAACAAGAATCATAAGTTGTTGTAAGTTTATAAACTACGGATTTTCGGCAGAAAACTTATATCGACTTTGAAAAATCATAACTAATTCATAACTCAACGAAATGAGTTGATTCTTGTCTCAAAAGTTAGATCTATGTCTTAACTATAGATCTGTAATTTTTCATAATTTATTTTGGAGTTTAAGACCACCAGAAATCATTTGGGAAACGAAAGTTTGACAGCTCAAAAATGGCCAACATAGCATTTTTAACGAGCTTTTTCACCAACCTAAACAACTCGAAAAATGGTCATTCTTGATTCTAAAAATCTTTTGTATATAGTAGTTTAATGTCCTAGAAAACCAAAGTCTAAAACATTTTGGAGCTTGGTTAAAAACAGCCTCAAAGTAGGCCGAAAAACCTCCGAAAAAGCTGGAAATTATATATATATAAACTTGACGTTTTAAGCGATCTTATTTATAAACTTGTAATGTTGGGTGATTTAAGACATAAAAATCTATAAACATTCATACTATCATATATTAGTGATATTAAGTCCTTATTATCATTTAGGACTCGGTTAAACATCTCCGGTTTCATCACCCATCAAACAACGCAAACTTGCATTTTTGCGCACATTTTGCCATCACAAGTTCGGTGAGTCTTCATAGCCCCTATTTTCACTATCTATTGGGGTGGAAATACATGCACTGTTTTCATATGGACATCAAAACTGTTTATTTCTTATATGTATTACATATGGTTCCATTAGCCCTTATATCATGAACCGTTAATTGCATTTATTTGTAAGCGCGAATATATTGTGGATAGATCTATCGGGAGTCATGTCCCCCATTCGGGTTAGCCGGTTCGGCTAACAGCGATGCTATATATTCAACACACGTATTACGTATGGAATACTGCACAGGGCAAACTCATTCATAGCTTCTGGTTGCATGATGGTTTATGTAATACATACGCGGAATTTATGATTTTATAAATTCAACTCATCTTATAATGTCCATACAACTGTTCTTTTCGCGTAAACCTATGAGCTCACCAACAATTTTCGTTGACGTATTTTAGCATGTATTTTCAGGTAATTAAGGCAAGTATGCCTTCAGAAGTAACCACTTTCAAGCTTCCGCACTTAAGGAGTCGCATCCTTTTTCAAACCGTCGGAGATTTATTTGCATTATTTTGGACAATTTAATTATGTATTTAAATCTCTGTACTTTGCGAACTACTCTTTATCATTTACGGGTTATGTAAAACATTTCTACCTTTTAAAGTTATATCGATGTATTTTTGAAAACGTCCATATAGTCCATATAGTGGTCGTTCATTATGATTATGGTTACGCTTCCGCACTCGTCACGCCTCGCTGCCAACCGAGGTAGCAGGGTGTGACAGATTGGTATCAGAGCCATAGTTATAGTGAACTAGGTTGCATTAGTACCCTAGACTATAACTGTACATAAGATTTACTGATTTTAGAAATATTTTGTAACTTGTAACTAACTGAAAGACTATGCATGGACCTTGATAGCAGAAAACATGTCTCACCAAGAGATAATCATCTTGTCCGACTCAGAAGAGGAGTATATCCCTACTAGCCCATGCAATCCGGAAGTATTTTCTGAGGAGGACCCGACCGAGGAGGAAGACCCCTCGGAGGACGAGGACCCGATGGAGGAATCCGAGGAAGAACCCATGGAGGAAGAACCGATGGAGGAAGAGGATCCTTCACCACCGACGGCCCCTGCTCGCGTCCCGTATCACCCGGCCGAACCATCCTATAAGCCGTATAGGCCTTATCCTAACGGCCCAAAGATGTTGTACACACCCCGGAAATGGGTAAACATACCAAGAAGGGAGTCTATTCCTATTCCGACTCCCCAACCCAATCCCCCGACACCACACCGACGGGTAGACGCCCGACGATGGACTTGGATACCGGAGACCCTCCGCGAATGGAGGCAGATGGAGGGAGTTCCTCCAAACTTCGAGATCGGAGGACCATCCTCCGCACCTGTCTCATCGCTCACTCAAGAGCCCGCCGATCAGACCATACCACTTTTGATCGCAAGGTCTACCAGGCATGACCACCAGATCCGGTCACTTAACCTGGATATCGGGGAGATGACTGCTCGTTTAGAGCGGGAGGAGTTGCAAAACTCCAACATATATTGGGCCAACCAGCACGCCCTTGCTATACAGCAGGACGGACTGAATGAGCTCCGGCAGCAACTAGCCGAGAGCCAAGCCCGGATCGAGGAGCTGACTCAGCGCCTCAACGCAATGGAAAAGGGAGAGACCCCCGATCACTCCCACACTTAGTGCACATCCATCTATCTTTGTAATGGTAGGAAAATATCATGTAATAGCATAAGATAAGATTTTCGGGTAATAACCCGCCCCTAATGTAAGGAAATTTCGAATGATTAATGAATGAAAATTGCAAGTTATTTATGAAACTGTGTTTGATGATTATAGTATTGTGCTTTGAGGGAAATTTATCTCTTTAAGATTCAACTTCTTACACTATGCTTTTTCTTTAAAATTTTAAGATAATGCAGCCAAAACGAGCAATGAGCGCTGCTGACATTGAAGAGCTAGTCGCACAAAGAGTGGCTGCCGCTATAGCCACGTATGAGGCAAATAGGAATAGCTCAGCAAATGGAGATGGTGGTGCTAGCCGCACCACGGGAGGAACGGAAATCCATGCAAAGGGTTGTGGAATTAAAGGGTTTTTAAGTTGCAAACCCCGGTATTTCAACGGAACTGAAGGAGCCGTTGGATTGATACGATGGTTTGAGAAGTTAGAATCGGTCTTTCGCATCAGCGGATGTGCTGAGGGAGATAAGGTGATGTTTGCTACTCACACCCTACAAGATAGCGCCCTCACGTGGTGGAATTCCTATGTCCAGTCTGTAAGTATCGATGAAGCCTACCAACTCACATGGTCCGCGTTAAAACAAATGATGACGGACGAGTATTGTCCGAGGAACGAACTCCAGAAAATGGAATCGGAGTTCTGGAACCTGTCGATGAAGGGAACAGATGTGACGGGGTACACCAACCGATTTCATGAGCTAAGCATTCTGTGCCCTTAAATGGTGACCCCGGAGTACAAAAAGATTGAACGTTACATTTGGGGACTCGCTCCTCAAATTCAAGGTAACGTGACTGCCTCAAACCCATCCACCCTGCAGGATGCCATCAGGATGGCCAATAATCTTATGGACCAAGTAGCCCGGAGGAATGAAGCCAAGGCCGGGGAGAACAAAAGGAAGTGGGAAGACAAGACGGGGAAGAATGCGGGTTCACAATCCAAAAAGCCCGAGACCATTAAGGCTTACGCAGCTGGAACTGAGCCAAGAAGTGGTTATACCGGTACCAAGCCTTTCTGCACTAAATGCGCCTTCCATCACAACCAGGGTCCCTGTCCAACCCACTGTGAGAAATGCAAACGTTTGGGGCATATGGCCAAGGACTGTAAGACAGGAGCCCCGGGAACCAGTGGCAGCAATCAAAAAGGCTGCTTTGAATGTGGAGCTACTGGGCACTTCAAGAGTGAGTGCCCGAAACTGAGGAATGGTGGAGGAGCTCAGGGGAGAGCTTTTGTGTTGGGAGCAGGTGACGCTCATCAAGATCCCCACGTGGTATCAGGTACGTTTTTATTAAACGACATTTATGCTTACGTACTCTTTGATACTGGGGCTGATAGGAGCTTTATATCTGATAAGTTTAGTAAGCAATTGAATGCCGCTCCTTTTCCCTTAGACAACTCTTATACTATAGAACTGGCTGACGGTAAAATAATAGAGGCAGGTAGTATCATTAAGGAATGCACACTGAAGCTGGCAGATCATCCCTTTAAAATAGACTTGATGCCTATAGAACTCGGAAGTTTCGACGTAGTAGTTGGTATGGATTGGTTGTCACACAATCATGCCGAGATTTTGTGTGGTAAGAAAGTGGTACAGATACCACTCCACAAGAAGATGTTCCTAACAGTCCAAGGAGAAAGAAAGAACCGACAGTTGAATGTCATATCCGGCCTAAGAACATTAAAGTGCCTTAGGAGAGGTTGTCATGCAGTACTGGTGCAAATTGTAGAAAAAGAGGCGGAGGAGAAGCGACTTGAGGATATTCCAGTGGTTTGTGACTATCCGAAGGTCTTCCCGGAAGATTTGCCTGGACTTCCGCCAACTAGACAAGTAGAGTTCCAAATCGATTTGGTGCCGGGAGCTGCACCGATCGCAAGAGCCCCATATAGACTCGCCCCTTCTGAGATGCAAGAGCTATCCAATCAATTACAAGAGTTGATGGATAAAGGATTCATTCGACCAAGTTCCTCACCTTGGGGAGCTCCGGTCTTGTTCGTGAAAAAGAAAGACGGATCCTTCAGAATGTGCATAGACTACCGAGAGCTAAACAAGTTAACGGTAAAGAACCGCTACCCTCTCCCCAGAATTGATGACCTGTTTGACCAACTACAAGGATCTAGCTTCTACTCTAAGATTGATCTGCGATCCGGGTATCATCAAGTAAAGGTTCGGGAAGAAGACATACCCAAGACAACATTCAGAACTCGTTATGGACATTACGAATTCCAGGTAATGCCATTCGGTTTGACTAACGCACCAGCCGTATTCATGGACCTCATGAATCGTGTGTGTAAACCGTATCTGGACAAATTTGTAATAGTGTTCATAGACGATATTCTCATCTATTCCAAAAATAAGGAGGAACATGAACAGCATCTCAAGTTGATCTTGGAGTTGCTAGAAAAGGAACAGTTATACGCCAAATTTTCAAAATGTGAATTTTGGTTGCGAGAAGTTAAATTTCTTGGACATGTGATCAACAGCCAGGGAATCCAAGTTGATCCATCAAAAATCGAGGCCATAAAGAACTGGGCGACTCCTAGAACCCCCACGGAAATCCGCCAATTTCTAGGACTTGCCGGTTATTATAGGCGATTTATCGAAAACTTCTCAAAGATAGCGGGTTCC
>JAANYP010000843.1:19142-34416 GCA_020465985.1 Centrapalus pauciflorus | reverse complement strand
ACTCACAACTGTGCAAGTTTATGATCTATAGCCTTCAAAAATTCTTTCTTCATCTCTTCTTTATCACAAGATATTCTAGCTGATTTAATTTGCAGCAGCATATCTTTTGAAAAATTGTAAAAATCAAGATTGAAGAAGATACCAAATCCATCTGTGAATTTGATTCTGAATGTCTTTGACTTGACAAACAGATCAATCTGCTTGATCTTTTTCCCTTTCTTTTCAGCATCTTCTATCTCTTGTCTTGCAAACTCAGGGTCAACCACTGTACTTAGATCTTTGATGAGTTGCTTGACTTGAGGAAGAGCAGACCTCACTTGTGTAACTCACCCTATATTGTACATCTTTATCAATTCATCTCTGGTCAGCTTCTGTACTATCTGCCAAAAAGTGTCATACTCCTCTTCAGGTCCAGACTCTCTTCTGATTACAAACTTCATTCTCAAGTCACGGTCATCCAGTGACTTAGCAAACCAGTAGTTGATTTGAGGCTTTGTAAAATCATGCTGATCAATCAGCTTCTCTATCTCCATAGCCTTTTGTAGTTGTTGCTCAAAGAGCACCCTTTTAACCGATGAAGGAATAGAGACAACTGCTTGATCAGAGGGAGCAGGTGCACTGACACCAGCTTCAGCTTGGACTGATTGGGTTGATGGTTGGACTTCTTGGGATGGTTGAGCTTCTGGAGAGACTTGTGTTCTCTGTCTTTTGTCCATCTCCTTATCATGAATCTCCTGCAGCCTTTCAGTAGACATGGACTGAGCCATTTTCTTTGGAATACCTGCTGCAAAGGCAAAATTGATAAGAAATCTTCTATGCTCAGCCTTGGAGTGCCCTGTTGGCATCTTTCTCTTCCTTGCTCCTTGCTTGACCACAAACCCCTTTAAGTAATTACCTAAAGTCTCATCATCATCCATTGGGGTTTGGGCTTGCTGCTCTAATTCTTTGTCTTGTTCTTCTGCTAATTTTCTGGCAACTTCAGCATCAAAGGCAATTTGGGCTTCTTTTGAAGAAATTTATGCTTTGGAGACTCAATGAGAATGCCCTTGCCCTTGTCTTTTGTAGCAGATGTTGTAGCTTGGACTGTGCTTGATGGAGCTTGAATACCTTCCCTGATTACAAATCCAGTGGCTTTTGAAGGAGCAGCTTGAGTTTCTAGGCTAACAGCTTGAGAAGCTGTTGGGACTGCTAGCCTAGAAACTGGAACTGTTGGTGCTGCTTGGACTGTTGTTGTTGGAGCTGCTTGGACTGATTTGGGAACCTCCTGATTCTCCCCCTTTTTGGAAGCATTGGTTTGGTCAGAAGGACCCACAACCTTTGCCCCTTGGGTTTGAATCATCTGCTCTAATTTCACAATTTTATTTCCACAGAGAGTGAAGCCTCTGTGTAGATAATCCATACGCTTATTTTGAGCAGCCTCTGCCTGCCTGAGAGCAAAAATTTGAGCCCCCTGTGCAGCGATGATGGACATTTGATGGTCCAACATAGCTACAACAGGCTTGAGTCTGGGATCCGTTAAGAGCATTTGTTGCAGACTAGCCTCAAGATCAGAGAACACCTGAGGTGTTTGTGATCTATCACTAACATTAAGACCAGAGGTAGAAACTTCTGGGCCCCTCTTTTCTTGGTTCTGGGGACTTCCAGCTTGTGTTTGCACACTTGCTGTTGCCATGGGCGTGGTCTTAGCTATGTTGGCACTGTCCTGTGCCTCTTGTGCAGAGACATCAGTAGTGCCAGCCACAGAACCCATATGAACCATCTCTGAAGAGATGTTCACCTCCTGAGAGAGAATGGGAGTGTCCTCAACTGGTTCCCTTTGGATATTCTGTGCAGGAGTATCCTCCTGAACAGGGATATATGGCTCTTGCTGATGGGAGGAGGAGGAAGGAGCTCCTGGTCCCCTTTTTCTTTTGTATAAGTATCTGAGTGGGCGTGTTGGCTGTACAAAAGGATCAGAGGGAGTTTGTGTATCATGAGGAAGGGGTTGGGGTCCTGGGGGTGTAGCAGTAATGATGGGCTGAGCCTGCTCAGGACCCTCTCCTCTGTGTTGTGGAATGATGTTCATCATTGCAGAAGGCAATGGAACATCAACACTCAAAAAATTGGCACTATGTTTTAAAAGTCTCTTTATAGAGGGTAGTGAGTGCCTGTGGGAAACATGTATCCGTTTATGTAAATGAGAAGATGTGCAGGTGTGTGCAATGATTTCTGCTAAAAACCTAGGATACATAAAAAATTTCCCACTCTTTAGGGAATGATGCCTTAACATCCCCTGAAAACTCATGTTGGAAAAATTGAATCGTTGGCCTGTTGAAAAGCACACTAAGGCAGTGGCAATGTTAGATGAAAATTCAGACCAACCAGTTCTTTTGGGGCTAATGCACTGCTGAAGTATATGTACAAGAAATTTCCATTTAGGAGAAAAATGGGCTTTTAAGAAAGTAAAAGAATCAGCTGGACCCCTATAACCGATATTGAAAAGACCTGTATGTAAAGCATCAAGGGTTAGGTCGGTTATACCTGTGGCATCTTGAAGATGCAAGTGATGTCGGATGGATTCCTCAGTGATATGGATATCAGTTCCATCAATCTTGGAAAGGAGGGTAGGCACTCCATTGATGGTTTGAACAGATGCATGGTTCCAAAACTGTTCTATATGGGAGATGTATATAGTAGGGTTTATGGATAGTGCATGATGGATATGGGAGTGCCTGAGGAAATCCATTATTGCATGGAACGGTTGGAGTTCAGCGTGTTTCAGAGTGTATGGGAGGCAGTTGTGTTCTTTTACGAACTCCATGGATGAACAAACGATGGTTTTAGGGGTTGAAAGAAGAATGTGTGATTCGTTCAGAGAGAAAGCAGAAGGCCGTGGAAGAAGAATATGTAACTGGTAGTTACAACTGAACGAAACCGGGACCTTTAAAGGTTTCGAAAAGTTGGGTCCCGCGCACACATTTTGAAAATTACCCAAATACCCTGCACACTTTGACAGATCAAGTGAAAATAACTAGCAGTCCGAGAAAATGAACTAGCAGCATGAGAAAATACTCATGCTGTTAGTGTAAAATTGTGCAACTTTTCAATGGAACAGTGTCTCCCCCTTACATTAGCATACTGAGTCGATAATAATGAAAACCAATTAATCCATGTTTACCATACCAATATTTGATATTAGGAAAGTGAACCTTCCCACATCAAAAGGTTTTGTAAATAGATCAGCTAGCTGATCATCTGTATGTATTTTGGTAACTTGGATTAACTTCTTTTCATTACAATCTCTGATGAAGTGAAACCTGATTTCTATATGCTTGGTTTTTGGGAATTTCACTGGTTTTTGCACAATGCTAATTGCACTTGAATTGTCAATATAAATAGGAGTGGATAAGAAATTCATACCATAGTCTCTTAGCTGATTTTGAATCCACATTACCTGGGAGCAGCAGCTTGCAGCTGCTACGTATTCTGCTTCAGTGGAAGATGTGGAGACAGTTGTTTGCTTTTTGCATTGCCAAGAGACCAGTCTTGCTCCTAAGTATTGACATCCACCAGTTGTGGATTTTCTGTCAATGTTGCATCCACCATAGTCACTGTCAGAATAAGCAGTTAGTTCAAAAGGAGAGTCTTAGGATACCATAGACCTAAATGTGGTTGGCCTTTAAGATATCTAAAGATTCTCTTAACAGCAACCAAGTGAGAATCCTTTGGAGAGCATTGAAATCTAGCACACACACAGACAGCAAACATAATATCAGGTCTTGAAGATGTTAGATACATGAGAGATCCTATAAGGGATCTGTATAGATGAATGTCCACATCTATGCCATCTTTGTCTGTATGGAGCTGTTTATGAGGATCCATTGGAGTGCTTGCAACCTTTGTGTCTTGATAGCCAAACCTTTCCAATATGTCTTTGACATACTTTGATTGACTTATGAATAGACCAGTAGGCTTCTGTTTAACCTGCAGCCCTAGAAAGAATGTGAGTTCCCCCATTGAACTCATTTGAAACTTTTTGTGCATTAGGGCCTCAAATTCTTTGCACAAACTATCATTAGTTGAGCCAAAGATGATGTCATAAACATAGATTTGGACAAGTAGAATCTCAGCTTTGATGGATTTAGTGAAGGGTGTTTTGTCCAGAGTGCCTCTCTTGAATCCATTCTGTAGAAGATATGATGACAGTGTGTCATACCATGCTCTGGGGGCTTGGTGAAGACCATAGAGAGCTTTGTCTAGCTTGTACACCCTGTCTGGATACTTGTAGTCTTCAAAACCAGGAGGTTGACACACATACACTTCCTCTTCAATTGTCCATACAGGAAAGCAGACTTAACATTCATTTGATACACTTTAAATCCTTTGAAACTTGCATATGCTAGAAATAGTCTGATGGCTTCAATTCTTGCTACTGGAGCAAAGACATCATCATAATCTATTCCTTCTTCTTGAGTGTACCCTTGTGCTATTAGTCTTGCTTTGTTCTTGATGACTATCCCTCTCTCATCCTTCTTGTTTCTGAACACCCATCTTGTACCTATTGCTCTTTTACCTTTAGGAAGATCCACCAGATGTCCATACATTTGAATTTGAACTTGTAAAAAGCTATCTTGCATATGGCTTCAATCCAGGCTGAATCTTTTAGCTGCTTCTTGATGCCTTTTTGGGTTTCTCGTGAGACATAAAACAGGCATGCTTCAAAAGCGGCTAGACTGAATTCCAGAAACTGCTGTTCCAGCGCACGCAGTCTCATTGTGAAAAACCCTTTTCCTTGTGTGGTTTTGACCAGATGTGCTTGGATTCACCCAGTATTTGATTGAGAGGGTGATACTTTGTGAACTCTTAGTTGTGGGCTCTCTCTCTGGTTTGAAAAGAAGCAGTAGTTCCAATGTTTGTATCATCTCCTTCAGAAAAACCCCAAGTGAATGGTTCAGTTTCTTGCACAGCTTGAGTTTCTAGGCTACCAGCTTGAGCGGTGTTGGGCCTTGCCTAGCCTAGAAATCTGGGACTGTTTCCTTTTTGTGTGGACGCTTGTACTGTCAGGGATTGGGAATGACACTCGTGTGGCTTTGCATTAAGGGAGCATTCAGGACCCCTGGAGGATCACATGACAGACGTGGTAGGAGATGGTGAAATCATCCCAACTTGTTAATCTGCCAGCAGTCTTGGAAAATTTGTGCCACAGCATGAGAAAATTGTCTTGGCCGCTATGAGGAATTCATGTTAGCCGCTTCAACCCTGTATGCTCAGCTTCTGCCAGTCTCCTCAACAAAGCTCAAAGTCATTTGTTAGTGAAATCTAAATCAAACAACCAATCAGGACCAGTGCCTTTGATATTTAGCCGTATTTTTTATTTTAAACCAATACATTGGCACTTGTCTTCAATTGTTTTAGACACACGTGTATTACTCTATAGGCTTTTCTTGTTTAGTTGATATCCTCCGAATAACTCCTTTCTTTCCTTAAATTTCAAAACTTCCCTAAGTGTAGTCCTTAGTGTGAAGGATAGGTACATGGGCTCCTAAAGGGCTTGAAGCAAAGCTATTAGGGGAACTTCTGTTCTGGAGTAACTCATAGGGAGTTTTCCCTTGTGATTTTGAAACTACTTGACCCTATTAGACATAAACAGGCTGTATTAAAGCTTCTGCCCAGTAAAGTCATGGCCAGCTTTGAATCAACTAGCATTGTTCTAGCAGCCTCAATTAATGTTCTGTTCTTTCTTTCAGCTACACCATTTTGCTGTGGTGTTCTTGGTGCACTATATTGTCTAGCAATGCCTTTGGACTCACAAAAACTGTTTAGAATGTGATTTTTAAATTCAGTTCCATTGTCTGATCTTATCATCTTAACTTTGGAATTGGATTGGTTTTCTATCTTAAGGACAAAAGACTTAACTAGCTCAGCAGTTTCAGCTTTGGACCTAAGAAAGTATACCCAAGTAAATCTGGTGAAATCATCAACAATGACTAAACAGTATGCCCTTTTATTCAAACTCAAAACAGATGTTGGACCAAATAGATCCATATGTAGCAACTGAAGAACAGATGAAATTGAATTTACTTCTTTGGTCTTATGAGAAGTTTTGTGTTGCTTACCTTTAAGACATGCTACACAATGATCATCACAAATGAACTCCTTTTGTGGTAATCCTCTTACCAGATTCTTTTTAACTAAAGCATTCATGGACTTGAAGTTCATATGACACATGCTTCTATGCCAAAGAGCAGACTCATTTGATGATGCTCTGGATATTAAACAGCTTAAAGTATTTGACTTAGGTAAAAGATCTGTGTCCAGGCAGTAAACATTGTCCTTTCTTGGTGTTCTAAGTAAAACAAGATTTTCAGGAACTTTGAAATCCTTTGAAAGAACAATGCACTCAGAATCTGTGAACAGAACAATGTTTTGTTTGTCACAGATTTGAGAGACACTCAATAAATTATACTTAAGCTGTTCAACATACAGAACATCATGGAATGTCATGTTGCCTGCATTAACGGTACCTTTACCTGTAACCTTACCTCCTTTTGAGTTGCCTCCAAATGCAACAAAACCTCCCTCAAAACCTTTGAAATTTGACAAGCATTCAGAATTGCCTGTCATGTGCCTAGAGCATCCACTGTCCAGATGCCATCTTGATCTATGAGGAGACCTGTGGTTGCCCTGCACAAATAACAGCTTAGTTAGTAGTGGAGTAAACACAAACCAAATTGGTTTTGGGTTGGCCTTGTACATTGACATAACTAAAAACTGTTTTTGACTTCTTATATTTAGTGAGATCAACTGATGGAGTCTTTGGAGAGTATTTAGTGATAATATGAGGTATCCAACTATTTTGATCATCTTTTCTTCTGACAGTCTCAGATAATTCACTAGCAGCTCCCGATTGATGCCCAGCAGCTTGAGCTGTGTTTGTAGTGCTAACAGTTTCAGTTTTTGCACTAACAGCATCAGATTTTGCACTAACAGCATCAGATTTTGACTTAGTGTAAGGTCTACGACTGCAAGATCTATCTAGACGCGGATCCGTGAACGAGTGCGGAATCCTCGTTGACGGTTAGACGGACAACTCTCAACCAACGGAACACGGAGACTATTAGACGCTGAACGAACGACACACGAACGATCCTACGAACTAATTCTCTCCGAAACGGCACTCACCTAGCTGATAAACTCGAGATCGCCTCTTGCTTAATTCCTCACGAATTCTGCAAAAAGTCACTTAATGATTCGAGTCTATCCCTAATTATAGACCCTGATTCGAGTCTGATGTGGGCCAAACTCGAATCTGGCCCAAGGCCCATTCGAGTCTGTCCATATTGACATCCTCGAATCTAGCCCATTCGAATCTAAGGTCTCATTCGAATCTATCACAGATTCGAATGTATTCCCTTAAGTAATTCGAATCTAGGTAAAACCACTTAAACTCTTAAGTGATGAAACTTATGTTTTACTTATGCTTGAGTTAATCTTTGACCTTTATGTTTGAACTTCTTGTAATATGTTACATCAAGTTCAAACACACAATCAATAACAGACAAACACATATAAACATATATATCAAAACACTTGTTAATACTCAGAATATTACTTAAACCATAATACAGATCGATTAGACTGCTATCGTCACACAGGGTGTACCAACAGACTCCCCCTTGACGATAGCTTCTAATTATTTACATTATATCAATTTTAAGTACTAGAGCTATATATACTACTACCTGCATATAATCCAGCATCTATACAAACTTTAACTACCTTTTGGAACTTCCTGGCTTCAGATCTCCATGGTTCAGTAAAGAAGATAGGCTGATCATGAAGCTTCTTCAGGTCGTCCTTTGATAGGTTTATCAAATGCAGTGGATCATATACCTTCAAAATGACCTGCTCGTCTTGATCCTCCATGATGGCTTCAGCAATGTCAATCTCTAGGTACCACCATTTCATGTTGCTCAAAACGTTCTGTGGCATTGATTTCATTGGAACTTTCTTTAGACACCTCACAGGTTTGTATTCCATCCTGGCCCATGGCCTACCTGTATGAGGATCTATTCTCGACTGATCCTCGACCCTCTTTCCGGTCCTTGGCTTGAGTCGCTCAAACTTTCCTGATCTTCCTTCTTTCCTTATAATTCTTGCCACAACCTCAGCGTACTGGTCTTCACCTATATTAATTAATTCTTTCCATGCAAGCTCCTTTACTTCAATCTTGGGCAATGAGTTAAATGCTTTTAGTGTTCGCCTCAAGTATTGTAGTCCATCTCTTCTTTTCAAGATAAATAGCTGCAGTTCTTTGTCAAAGAACCAGCTTATAATGCCTCCTGAGAAGCTTCCAGCACCTGGAACTCTCATTTTCTTCTTCATCTTCAAACGATCTTTCTTTTCCTCTTTCTTGAACCAAAGATTTATCAAGTCAGTTCTAGATGGCTCCTTCTCGGCCTCTTCAAGTTCTTTGTCCTCGACTGAGGCACCTTGATATAGTCAATGTCAATCACATTATGATTTTGTCCTTCATATAGCTCCGTGACAGGTTGTGAATTGATAATAACCTCATTGACTTGATCGTCTTCATCATCCACCACTTCATCGTCTGATTTCCAGTCCACAACCTCCTCTGGAATAAATTCTCCTTCTTCTAACTCTTCTTCTTCATCATCAAAATCCATAAGCTCTTCCTCTATGTCCTTCAGTGCATCAATCATGTCACTGTCCAGAACCCTCGAGGAACCTGCTTCTTTTCCAGATCCTCCTACTTCTCCTTCTGTACTCGGCTCCCCCTGAATTTGTGTAGCTTGAGCTGCAGGAAAATCTACAGACTCAATCTCTTTATTCGCACCGGGATCATTGCCTTCGTCATCATCCTCTCTATGCTGCACTTCCTGATCCCTGCAGGATGTCTCCCCTTGAGCCTGAAGATTTTTCATTAACTGCTCAATGAGGGAGCGCATCGATCTTAACTCGGCTGCCTGGTCGCAGACGAATGTCTTTAGCTCAACATTCTCGTCTTGGATTTTTTCTACTGTCTTCTTCAATTCAGCATTTTCTTTATCTAGATTTGCATTATGTGCCTGAATTTCACCCATTGCCTGTGTTAGGCTCAGGATTTGAACATGTTGGAAATCCACTCGAGCTTTGAGTTGCATAAACCGCTGATTTTCAGCATAGGCGGTTGAGGTGGATGGAATGGACTGAATGGGAGAAGGGATGAATGGTGGTGGAATATATGGCTCATGATGCTGAGGTGGCGGTGATGGTGGAGCGGTGGCTTGAGGTTGGGATTGGGGAACTTCTGACTGACTAGTGGATGCCGAAAAAGACCCTTGCATGAACCGATGACGTTTGGCCCGTTGCCTCGTCACTAGTGGAGCAACCTCCTCTTCTTCAAAATCCGAATATTCAGATTCCCTTTCTTCTCTCCTCCTCGACCCTGCTGCTTCATTCACTACTAACCTAGCGCCATAGGTTCCGATGTGAATATTGGGATCTGCAGCCACTGATTCAGGAGCTTCAGCATCCTGTCCTTCCAAATCATCTGAGTCTGATTCTGATGATGTCAAGCCTTCATCAGCCCTTTCTGGCTCATATTCCTCGACATCTCTAAATACATCATCTGTATCTACTGGGGGACTAAGCAGCTCATCCACTAACGCTGCTGCAACATCTTCATTGACATGTGGACCAGATGCCCATATCTCCTCCAAGGTTTGAGCAATCTGCTCAGATTCAGGAATGGCACTTGAAGGCCCTGCTTCCTGTGCTTGGGGATGTTCGCTCGTAGAAGGCCTGGAAGCCTGGATTTGACTCGCGGCTGGTCTTTGTCGGCGTCTTGGATCACGCGGCTGAGCTCGCGGCTGTTGTTGTTGTTGACGTTGCTGTTGTTGTTGCTGTGGTTGAATGTCAACGACCCCTGCCCAGTTGGCATCTTCCGGGGCGTGAAATTCCCTATCCACAATCGCTCCAAACAATGGACGCGCAACCGGAACAGCTAATCTTCCTCGATGTGAGGAACAGTCAGCAAAGATGCGTTTATCCGTAACATTCACGCTCAAAGAGTCATCTGATTGTGGCAAATTTGGCAAAAAGTGCCTTATCAACATCATGAATAATCTTGGATATAGCAAAAATCTTTCCCTTTCTGGAGCCGTAATTTGATGAACGAACTCCGAGAAGAACATCTGCGAAAAGCTGAACTTCCGATTATATACCAATGCAATAACCCCAGATTGGATCTTTGACACTATGTAATCAAATCCAGCTTTCTTCGGCGCAAAACAGACCATGAATACGTGCACCAAGAATCTCCATTGCCCAATTAGGCCACTCTTCATGTATGACGACTTTGTCACATCTAAACTGTATCCCATCCTCAGAAAAGCAGTCTGCCTAATACTTAATGGAAAGTCAATAGGCCCATCTTCTTGTTCCTGAGATCCCAACTGCAGAACCTGATGCAACATGTCTGCAGAGAAGACTAACGGCTGTCCAGCGATTCTCGTTCTTAGAACTGTCGGGGTGACAGTGCAATCAACTTGTAAATGGTCGTAGAACTGCCGCACATATGAAATAACAATTGGAATGTTATGAAACAAAACATAGCTAATCCTAGATTCAGCTAGGAAATCCAAAATTTCGCGAAAACCCTGCGCCTCAGGGATATTATTACCATATTATGCTTAGGGACAAAAGCGCGAACCGCCATATCTGCACAATAAATAAAACTGTTAGACTCATTAAAAATCAATAAACTTGTTTAAATTCAAATTTGTTTTATTTTGTACCTTTTTAAATACAAAATCTAACACAATTAAATTTCCACAAGTTTAATAAAATTTAAATTAAACAAAATAAATAAAGTACAGATTCGAAAGTAACAGATTCGAAGTGTCCATATTTGAATGTAATGGACAGATTCGAAGAGTCCCTATTCGAGTCTAATGGACAGATTTGAATATCATGATCATCTCGAATCTAATGATAGATTCGAGATACCCATGAACAGATTCGAAGGTCCTAGAACAGACTCGAAGTCCCGTCGGTTTTGTTTTCAACAAAAACCCAAGATTTTAACCATTTTGAACTTGGTAAATCACATACATTAGTTCAACTAGGTTCTAATCATTGATTTATGCTTTTAATTTGATCTTTTATAGGTCCAATCTTGGTAATTTAGCAAAAACCCTATTTCGACCTATAAAACTTCAAAATTTGACGATTTGGTCTAAAATTGTGCATAAAACTACACAAATCTTGTACAATCCGGTTGATTATACCTAGATGTATCTGTAGAATCGAAACACCAAGTAAGAGACTCGACAAAATGTCGTTTTGGAGGATTACGATAGACTCGAAGGAACAGATTCGAAATCGCCTTGATAGATTCGATTGTATAGATTCGAAAACAGATAGAATTAATGACCTACTGTTAACCTATTTATACCACCAACCCTCGAGTCTAAGCATAGATTCGAATCTACTGACAGATTCGAATTACTCTTTATTCGAGTCTGTCTTAGATTCGAAACCACCAACACTTAGAAAAATTTCGAAAATTTTGAAATTATTTCAACTTTTCCAACTTTTTCTACGGTATCGTGTAACCAAATAAACTATGCCAATTCTTTTACCCTAAGCTCAAGATAGTTCACGCATTGTTTATTTTATCCAACTTTGAATGCACCCTCAGTAATTTTTGACCTTTTACCTAAGTAAAAATTAAACTAAAATAAAATAAAATATAATAAAATAAACTAAGGTAAAATAAAATAAAGTAGAAAAATTTTGACAAAAAATTTAATCTAGACTTAAGCTATACTTAAAAAATTTACAAGCTAAGCTAAATACTAAACAAAATATTTTTGATGAGTATAGTCTAAGAAGGGTTCAATCAGATAGCGATGTCAGATACTTACTTTCAGTACTTAAACTTTCACACTTAGGAATTTTTGATTCCTTTGATTATTTGTCGTGACACACTTATTTAGTCGATTGTTGGTATTTTACCCCTTTAAACATTCTACATTTCGGAATATCCCTTGGCATTTTTATTTATCAGGAAATTATCGTACGTGACTCAGACATAGACATACTTTTATGATCAAGGCACACAGACAAAGATTCTAACTTGTTGGTATTTGCAAACTTTCTTTTAAAGACAAACATCGGACACAGGTCTGTATTTTCATACAACAAAGTGTCTTAGTTCGACTTAAGGTTTATTTTTAAAGTTAGCAGACAGCGGTGACAGGTCTGTACTGACGTACAACAAAGCGACATGTCTGCTAACCCGAATCTAAACAGAGACAACAGATCTGTACTTACTTACAACAGAGTTGTATGTTTTCGACTCTTAATTTTACATGATATTTCTATTCTTTCCATTTTCAGATGTATTTGATGTTGTCATACATCCCCAGAAAGTTTGCATACCTCATTTAGACTCAATGTTTGTATGTCTTGTACATAAATATTAAGACCGATTGGTCGTACATCTAAGTTAGTGACACGCTTGACTTTTTCTAGAATATTTTATTAGCCTTGAGATTCCCTATATGTATTATGCCTACCAACACATCAAACTAAATAAAGTATAACACTTAGGATTTAGTTGCATTATGTGTGAAAGCCTAAATACTTAGAGTCTGTAACGACGGTGCTAATTTTCGTCACTTTGAACCTATGTATCTAAGACTTAACTCTTTTTTCTGATATTCTCTCTTTTTTTGTATTTTTATGATTTTCTCTCTTTTTTTTTTCTTTTGGTTTTCATAAGAAAAAGCAATAAAATGAGATAACCTAAAAACTTACTAAAAATAGAAACTTACTAAAAATAGAAACTTTCCTAAATTAGCAGATTACTGAAAAGAAAGAAAAACTACTACTCTACAATAAAATAAAATAAACTTACTACCTACTTAAGGTCAAAAGATTACTTCTGGGTTTCGCCATTCCATTCAGTTTGAATTAATACTCAAAACCGTGACTTACAAAACGCTTTGGTAAATAAAAATTCTTGCATTATTATCTTCGTTCCCACCCTTTACCAGTTTGATTAAGTTTCTTTTCAGCACAATCCGAATAAAAATGATGCCTGTATGTCTATGTGCTTTGTTTTACTGTGTTTTACTGGATTATTAGTTATAGCAATGTAGATTGATTGTCATATCCTAATAGGAGTTTGAAAGTGTAAGCCAAACCGTAATCCCGCAATTGTTTTGTAATCCACAGAAAACTGTGAAGCAGCAAACTACCAGCAAGCAACATACTCGGCCTCGCACGGTTTGAAATGGCACCGATGTGTTTCTTTGCGATTGCCAGGAACCATCTCCCTCCTAGGAACTGACAACTCCAGTTGTAGATTTGCGCGTCAAGCTGCATCCTCCATAGTCAGAATCGTTGAACGCTTCCAACTCTAGATCTCCCTCCGCGTTTGATACCAAAAGTCCCAGCTTCGGTTTCGACTTGATGGTATCTAGAATCCGCGTTCACAGCTTCATATGCATCTCCTTCGGATCGCTTGAAACCTAGCACAAAATACAAAACAGCAAACATTATGTCAGGTCTTGAAAGCAGTTAAATACATAAGTGACCCAATCATGGCCCCGATATAAAGTCGGATCCACATTGATCACTTTCAGTACCCGGCCCGAGATTGTGATCACTTGAATCGGCGTGTGAAGTGGGCAGTCAACTTAGTTCCCTTCCCAATTCCCAAAAACCGGTTTTTCTAATATTTGTCACTAACATACATTACTTTTGATGGATAAACATCCCTCCTTCTTTGGTTCAAACTGTGTAACCCCTAAAAAGAAATTCAACTCCCCCATAGCACTCATCTCGAACTTAGACTTCATCACTTTCTCGAAATCTTTGCACATTTGTTCGTCTGATGATCCAAAAATGATATCATCGACGTACACTTGTACCAAGATAAAGTGTTCTCCCTTCCTCTTCACAAATAGAGTACTATCTATCCTACCCCTTTCAAAACCGTTTTCTAAAAGATGGTTGGATAAAGTTTCATACCACGCCCTAGGTGCCTGATGTAATCCATAAAGAGCCTTATCTAAGCGATATACACTATTAGGATATTTTGGATCTGTAAATCCGGGCGGTTGTTCTACATACACCAACTCCTTCACTTTCCCATACAGGAAAGCACTCTTAACGTCTAGTTGATATACCTTAAAGCCTTTGAAGGAGGCAAACGCTAGAAACAACCTAATGGCTTCCACCCTTGCTACTGGTGCAAAAACTTCGTTGTAATCGATTCCCTCCTCTTGGTTGAAACCCTTTACAACTAATCTCGCCTTGTTGCGCGTGACTATACCCCGATCGTCTCTTTTGCACTTAAAAACCCATTTGGTTCCTATTGCAATCTCCCCTCGAGGTAACGGAACTAAACTCCCACACTTCTAAGTTTCACCTAAATTGATGAAAGTTTCTTCCGCATCGCTCAAACCCAGGGAGTTATCCTTAAGTGCCATTTGCCACATTACTTAGGCTCTAACCTGCGATAATAAAACTGAATTTAAAAAGACATCACGATATACAATGTGTGATATGGCCTCGGAGTCGTTTATCATCGACAACAACACAGTGTTGTTATTTACACTACTCCGAGTCCTCACACCCTCGTTAGGATTTCCTATGATGCTATCTATTGGATGGTTCTTGGTAATCCTAGAGGTCTCTATTTCATCAACCCTTAGATTATCTCCTAAGTTGGATCCTATTTCACCTAAAGGGGGAACAGGCTCAGCTTCTACATTTTCCTCCTCACGGACGTTTTCCTCAGAGTTAGAACTTGAAGCTTGAGTATGATTCTCAGTGTTAGGTGCCTCTTGATCAGCAACTTCTGGAGATCCATCTACAGTCGCAGTAGGCTCGGACGTAGATTCGAACGTGGTCCTTGGAAAAATTTGGCCATCGTCGTTCAGATGCAACGTCGCCATGTCCTTCTCGATTGTACCTGCATTATCATCCAGAGGAATGTTAAATGACTCAAATAACTTATCATAGTCAAATATCCATTCCGGACCAGTTTGGGGTTCATGTGTATAACTTGTGACTTCAATGTTATACACAATCTCCACAGTACCAGTTGTTTTGTTAAACACCCGTTTGTTTGGTGAGTTTGGCACATAACCTAGGAAGTATCCTTCGTCAGCCTTCTCACCAAACTTCGGTTGATGTTTTGTTCTTAAAAGTGTGCATGGTACTCCAAACGGTTCGAATCCAGTTAAGTTAGGTGGCCGTTTATTCAAAATTTCATAGC
>JAANYP010000843.1:0-17118 GCA_020465985.1 Centrapalus pauciflorus | reverse complement strand
GTTGAAATAATAGATCAAAAAGGCGGTGAGCCGTTTAAAGTAAACGGACACAGAGTAAAATTATTTGTACAATGGGCTGATAATGAAATTATATCATCTGAGACAATGGTCTTGGAAGATATCACTTAAATATTTAAGAGTTCCAAAATGTCTGGCTGAAGACATTAAACTTAGCGCTTTTTGGGAGGCAACCCAAAGAACTTTGTGGGTATGTTCCATAGAAACCCTCACGAGACTATAACTCGTCCACTCGGGCTACCGAGGGGTTTAAAGGCTTGTTGCACGTGCTAAGTGCAATCGTTCTCACCACGAAAGTGTGCGTTAATTTCTGCAATTTAAATTTTATTATTATACCGTAGTTTGTTTTTTTTTTTCTTTTAGTTAGTCAAATAATAGTTCATCCTATACTCCGGTATACTTATAGTAACCAACTAAGTTGGGGAATAAGTTACCCAAATAAGAATCTGCAAAACCCATGCCGAAGATAGACAAATTTTGGACACATAAGGGACAAAAATTCGGTACAATGTACGACAAATCGTTACTTTTTGGGGGGACCAAACGATACAAACAGCACACACGAAAATCGCCTGGAAACAGTGCAGCGCACCGGCCAGCGCAGGCCTGCGCTCCGCGCTGCGCCCCAAGCGTACCGGCCAGCGCAGGGGTGCGCCTGCGTCTGCGCCTCGATGCGTTTCTGCGATTTTTAAACCCTTTTTCAACCCATTTGCTTCATTTTCTCTCCAAACTTCCGAAACTTTGCTCTCTTCTTGCTTCCAACACTTCCGGATCGTCGATTTCTTGCTTGAATCGTGCTCATCCCTCAATCATCTCCCCAATGTAAGTGATATTTTGCCAAATCCTTCAAAGAAATGCTATTTCTCCATGAAAGATTGATGTTAGTATTTTTGACCTAACTTCATGATGTGGTTAGTTGATCATATCTTAGAGTTGTATTAGTCATTAATATGTGCAATATGCTAAAACACACCTATTTCATGACTTCCTAGTAAATTCTTAGTATAGTTTTTTTTCAGGAACTCTTTCACTGTGAAAAACATTTAGAAGTCTATATTTAAAATACAATCCAGTGAAGAAACACTATTCTATGCTAAATCTAGGGTGCACATGTTGCTCTATTACAACTTCATGAGTCGTATTGTTATTCGCTCCCTTTGTCGTTCATAATCATGCACGTCACGACAAATCTTGCCATGTTTCGTTGCCATCTTCGTTCATGCACATGCATCAACTTTATGAAGAATGCTCATTACATTGCGCTACTTGCACCTTCATGGAATGCATCGCACTTCACATTTATGTATTTCGCATCGGGTTCTTCGAAATCCATCGGAATTAACATGCTTGTGTGCTATTATGCATTTTATTGTGCTTAATCCCGTTATTCGTTGCTATGTATACATAGATGTCGCAACAATTCACCGGAAGTTCTCGTCGCCGTATCACTCGCACCCCAAGAATGCGTGTGCATACTCCCATTCCGATCAACATCGAGTATCCCTCACCACCACCTTCACCACCAGTGTCGACACCACCCACACACTTTTATATAAAAAAACTCTCAAGGAATCTGATTTTAAACACTTTGGTATCATCGAGAGTTTCGACCGGCTTGGGTGGTCGGGGGTGTTGCAGATTGAAACGCCGTATGTGCATGAGACTGAGATTTGTGAATGGATGAACACTCTAATCCGTAGAGAAGGGGAGGTGGATCATGATTTTGAGTTACGAGGTCGCATAAATGGGAAAGAAGTGGTTGTTTCTAGGAAAGAATTATGTGATTACTTTGATTTCGACACGGATGTCCCGATCACACGAGAATTTTGGACTGAGCAGGACTTGTCAAGTGGGGTGTTGAGGCACTCGGAAGGATGGGCTAAAAAGCTCACTGAGGTTTTTACTCTTTCGATTGAGCAAGCGCGAGTTTATTCAAAGTACTATAGGGGCGATCTCCACCCTTGGGCCAAGGTTTTGTGGAAGCTCATTGTGTTCAATATTCTGCCAAGATCTGCTAATACCACTGCTGTCCGAACCCGTGAGGTCATTCTTATTCATGCTCTGCTCACTGGAAAACCGGCCATTTCACTCGCGTTCATTATGATGCAAAACATTTGGGAATCTACTCTTGTGAAGCCACAAATGGAGATACCGTATGCACGAATGCTCACCGAACTCTTTATCAATATGGGTGTTATTTCGGACGGGGCTAGCCCACGCCTTTTGGGACCTAATGACGTTTGGTTTACCCGGCATACTATGGCGGGTCTACAATTTGAACAGGTATCGGGCACATTCCTGATTAGGGACCCCGCACATGGTACCGTCTCAATCATTCCTGCTAGCCGATCTTTTTACCGATATGACCAACCATTGGACAAGGGAAAAGCGAGAATAGAAGAATTCAAGTGTGACAAAGACGACGTGAAGTTTGTGAAAGCTGAGGTAAAGTTTGAGAGAGGAGGATCATCGAATGCGCACCTATCGGAGAATGAGGTCTTGGAGGCACGCCTGACTGCCATCAAGAATGCAGTCGAAGGACTACTGGCAGCGAATACTGCAGTCCTTTCAGAGGTGGACAAGCTTAAACAAGATGCCAGCATTCACGGGATCACGGTGGGAGCTCACTCCCGCTGGCTCGCTAGCCTCCAAACGAGGATAGAGGAGCTCGAGCGGGCAGTCGGCCGCCGTAGTTCCCACACCGTCTCCACCAACACCTCTCATTTGACGTCACCTGATGACTATTGATTCCATCCTTGCGCGAAATTCTCTCTAAAACACTTTGCTCCTGACTTTTAAAACAATTGCAACTTGGTTCTGTAAATGGCCGTAGGCCATAACAACTATATGTGTGGTGTTCGTGTTGGCACCGTAGACTTTATTTTCCCGTACCGATTGCATATTAGGCTTATTAAACATTTGACTTGCAAATCTCCGTTGCCTACACGTTACTTTGCTCATACGCTGATTTTCGCCTCCATAGTGTCAGGGACGACACAATCTTCAAGTTGGGGAAGGGGAAACACATAGATGCATTTATAAAATGTAGGATAAATGCTTAATTTTACCGGGAAAACGTAAATTATCAAACCAAGCATGCACCCAACCAACTGAAAAAACGAAAAATTTTTTGAACCGAACAGGCCTGCGCCCGGGGGTGCGCCTGCCCGTAATCTCCTCATTTTAAATAGAAAAATTTTTGCAAAACCCTACAAGAGCACCCCATGCGCCCCCATTACGGCTCCTTCACTTTCTCCACAAATTTCCACCTAAAAAACTCATTTTTGTCCACAAAAATCACTAAAAATCAAGTTGGTGATTGGCATTAAGCAAGAAGTAGCAAGAAATTTGAGTTTGCAACTCAAGTTGGGGAAGTTAGAAGTTAAGCTAGGCATCATCTACCTCCACTCTAGATTCAACCTCTCTTTCGTTTTTTTTTATCAAGAACAAGGTACAAAAGCTTCACCATTCTTGAACTAGTAAGCTTTCATGGAGTTTGAAGTTGAATTTTGACTTTTAGATTGACTTTTTGCATGACCATTTATACATGATAATTCTAAATGCTTCTATAGTATAGAATAGATTATCGAGTGAAAGCATGAGCACGATTAAGAAAAAAAAAAAGCATGCTAGTCAATTTCCGGAAAGTTGGTTGTTATTTTGTGCAATTTTGCTTACATTATTAAGATGTGAAAAAGTGGTTAAGTTGATATATTTATGCATCTTTATGTTATATATGCTAGTTGCACAATTTATCAATTATGGTTCTTTGTTATGAAAATAGAACGAGTTAAGAATTTTATAAATATATATATACTTAAGTTGTCGTATTTGCAGATGTCTCGCCGAACTAGACAACGCGTGGGGGAGGGCGCCAGTTCTTCTACCCAACCGAGGGTAGAATGGAACCCGGACTTCAATCTTTCACAACATCCAGCGAACATTCGACGACAACTGTTCATGACAAAGAAATTCTCCGGCAAAGTGTTAGTCGAAAAAAGAGTTAAGAAAGACGAGTTTGAGAATTATGGGGTAGTTCGATGTTTCAACCGGCTAGGTTGGGAGGCAGTACTAGATTTAGGAGGGGAGCACATTTATCACGATGAAGTGGTGGAATGGATGTCCACATTACGACGCGAAGAAGGACAATTCCGAGGTGATTTCACCTTAATAGGTCGCGTTAATGGGCATGAATTTCCAATGAATGCACAAGCATTGCGGGAGGTTTTTGGGGTCGATATCGGTGTTGGAGAAGACGGGGCACGAAACTTCAATTATGAATACAAAACAGACGCCCAACTAGCATTCACTGATCGAACATGGGAGGGTGAATGGACCACACAATTGGCCGAGATATTAAAAATCGATTATAATGCCGCAGCAGGATACACGGCATATGCTAGGCGTGACCTTAGCCCCATGGCGAAGGTACTACACAAGATTGTTACCAACAATGTGCTGCCGAGAGATAGCGATTTGACAAAGATTCGGCACAAGGAGGTAACTATCCTTTACGCATTAATGACGGGAGAGCCGAGCCTTTCTTTTGCGTGGATTGTGATGAATGATCTGTGGTCAATGTACGATACAAGGGAGAGAAAAATAATCCCTCACGGTTGGATTTTATCAGAGTATCTGAGGGCCCAGGCAGCGATTTCCCCCATATCTGTTCCGATGGGAGTCTCCGGCGCCGTTATTACAGCGGCAATGATACAAAGCATCACTCTGCGCCAAACAGACCAAGGATTCGAGATCTTTGATTCCGACACGGGGAAAACACATCGAGAGTTATACGGTATAGAGGAGGCAGAGGCTTACCATCAGCATCAAGCCGAGAGAGTACACGCAGCAGGAGGAGCCAATGATATGTCCCAAGTCATTGCTCGGTTGGACGCAATGAACCTTCGATTGGGCGCCTTTCAAGAAGACGTGGTTGGAAGAATGGATGAATTTCAGCATGAATTAGAAACTCAGACGAGCCGAATCGACGAGATATACACCGGTGTGCGTGCATCAGCCTTTCAGAACGCTTATTACAATCAGCAGCAGTGGGCGTACACCGATGCAGTGCGAGATCACATGAATTATAATGCTGGGTTACCATACCAACCATACGAGAACTACCAGTGGCAGAATTTCGAGAGACTGAACATGGAGGATCGAACTCCTCAATATTTCCCAGCCTATGGTCGAGTTCCCACCACGACACGCGGAGAAAGCATAGTGCACCCTACGAACATGTATCCACCTGCACCTCATATGCAAGAAGACCGAAACCCCTTCGGGGAATTCTTTGCTGGTATTTTCGGACCGCCACCACCGCCACAGTAGTCAGGTTCTTCCGTTCCTCTCTTTAAGTAGGATGAATTATTGTTTTTATGCTTTAGTATCTTTATTATTGTTTTTGTTTTTGCATGCATTACGTTGATTGAATAAATGTGTTTCCTTTTAAGAAGATTGTGTGAAAAGCGAGCCGTAAAAGATCCGATCAATTAACCCGATAATTTTTTATGGTTGAGCTTGCAACTTAAATATGATGATGTTAGTTAGGTCGGTTTCAAGCAAGAAGATGTAATTATATGAGTTTAAATATAACACAAAGAGTCAGAGATGTTTAAAACCAAGGAAGTGAACCGAGTTTGAAGTAAGATATATTGCGTTGTAGCGAGTGGTAATTAACAAGGATTCCAATAGCCGCTAATTATTCATGCAATAAGGGGGAGGAAGAGAACACGAATAAAGCCTCAATTCAAGTGTGACCTAGTTGATTCAGGAGATTAAGTCTGAAGGGTACCATCATGCCTAGTCCCCTAAGGCCAACTGGTCTGGGAGCGGCTGACCCAAATCCTGTTACACGGATCATCTAAAAAGTCATAGTAAACTTGAACGAAAAACATAGACATTGCATGAAAAGAACAAAAAGAAAATTAGTAGCTCAAGTCAGGCATCGAGGGAAAAGATGGTCCAGTGACCCACGTGAATTCAATTCTGTAACCTTGAGCTAAAAGGATAATAGTGGTGAGGAATTTTTGAACAACTATCCGAGAGACGTCATGATATATCTGAATTAAATTCTGTTCGTGTCTGCGAGTTTCAACACATCTATGAAGGCTAGTGCTTGTTTAAATGAGTTAATTATGTTTTGTACGCTTGATAAACCCGATGTTTTAAAAAAATCTGATTTTCGTTGCTTGCTCGGGACGATCAAGAATTAAGTTGGGGAAGTTTGATCGGGTTATAATTTACCATGTTTATTAAGCGTAAAAGAGTTGTTTTTAATGCAAAAGTGTTATAGAATGTGCCGCTATTGAATAAATTTTGTGCCTATGCAGGGAAACAAAATCCGGTTTAAAATGATGAAAAAGGACGAAATTTCAGAGCCAGGCGCAGAGAGGGGCGCAGCCCTGCGCCCAGACCGAGTGCTCGACAGAAGAAATTAATTCACAAAAATACGGATTTCACAGAGGGGCGCAGAGGGGGGCGCAGGCCTGCGCCTACGGCTGCGCCCAACCCATTAAAATAATGGACGGCCGTTTTTAGGGTTTTTCCATCTTTTCCTATAAATACCAAGTCATATTTCAAAGTTTGAGGATCGTTTTTTTTGGAGGAGAAGGCTAAGGAAAAGAACCCTGTTTGAGCGAAAATACGTACGAAGAACACACGAGTCAAGCTACGGCGATGAATCCACAACTCTTAAACGTTGCATCAACCATGTCCGGCTAAGCTCATCATAATCATTCTCGGAGGAAGCACATCGCTAAGTTTTACTTTATGAACGATTACTTAAGTTTGCATGGTTTTTATTATTTATTTTGTGATTGTAAACGAATGATTATTATTTTGTTGTTGCGTTTCGCAAGATAGTTCGTAGACATTTTATTATTCGTGCCGAGTTAATTATTTAATTAAGACGAGTAATCAAACGTGTCACGCGCTATGCCCAAGATCACGTAATGGTTTAATAATAATTATAACAAAGATTATGTCTATGTAATCTTCAATTCGTTTTTATAAATTAAACACAAAGCGAGGTGTGGAATCCGGGAATGGTTATCTTCGTACTTTATTCAATCAAACAATCTTCTTAAGTTTTCTTTTCACAAAATTCGCAAGTAATTAGTTTTATAAATCAAGCAATCACCTTTTTACAAACCACTCAATCTTTCTAAGTTACTTACTTTGCAATGCTAATCGCTTAAATACGTGCAATTAACCTCTCGCTCTCTGTGGATACGATCCCTACTTACCCTAGCTTCTAAGATATTTAGTGGTATTTTTGACGGGTTAACGACACTCGCATCAACTCATTGTCCTTAAATGTGCAGACACTATATAAAAGTAACATTTAAATAATAATACTTTTGTATTCTCCGTTTCTTTTGATGATCTTCATAAGATGTGCAAGGCAAAAAGGTGTCTGACATCTTGCCTAATGACTACATACTGATCTTCCATTTCAGTGAGCAATTGTTTTCTCATCTTCAGACTTTGTCTTCAAGGAGTGTATCTTTAAATCTTTAATTCAAGAACAAAGGGGAATTTCAGTGACTGTTAGACATACTGAGAATTCCAAAGCAAAAAGTTGTTTAGGACGACAACCCTCAAGTTACTAAAGCAGACTTCCATAACTGGACTTTTATCATTTTTTAAATACAACATGAGTGAAAGGGAACTAACACCCTACTTAACCTTAAACCTCTCAAGACATGTATTTATTTCAAGTTCAGACTGGCATCCTCACTTACGCAATAAAATGGAGTTTATGGAGTAGCCACTGTTGTACATGTTGCATCAAAGTAATAAAGCCATGTCTATGAGTTTCAGTATAACAAATTAAGAAAATAATTGACATAAATACATTGTACTTTAAATCGAGTTTTCTGGTAGTGATTGACATAGATTTTTTTCGAGGAACTTGATGGTGAGACGAACGAGGATAAGAAATGTACCTTGTTAAGCAGGTGGGGTTAGGAATCATCAAGAACATGTAAACAAAAGCAGTGTCAACAACTAGGATCCGATCTGATCATGGATTGCGAGGAAAAAAACCATATTTCAATTTGGTAATGGGTTGGTTAGTGGCGAGACGAGATGATAAGGGGCATATCGTTGAATGACCACAATAACGGCAGCAACAACAACCAACATTTGATTAGCATTTCCAGATTTGGTTATGGGTTGCGAAGAGAAAGAAGGATCAAGATTTTAGTAGGGTTTGATTGAAACGATAGAAAGATGTAACTTAAGATGTCTGGAAGAGAAATTAAAATGAAAGGGTTTTCAGCAAGAAGACACTTTGAATTAGTCAATTAGAAATGGATATGTTTAGGAAGAACGTAGATGAATTGAATTAAGAACAATGAGGTGGGAAATGAAACGGCAAAGGGTTTAAAAGATGACACTTGTCATCAAAGGTTTGCTTTAGTAGAGTGATAGATTCTATAATTAATTTGGTGTTTAGATAAGTGTAATCTGTTTGTATGATAAGTGTATGTTTATACCTTGAGTCAGTCTTTTAAAATTATTTTATTAGAAATTAATTTTGGGAAGTGCCTGTTTGGGACTGTTTTTTGGATGTTATGTTTCATTTAGGATATAGATGTGTATAGTTGATTTATTATTTGAGAAAAGTTTAGATCAGTTTCCCTTTGCTCCTATGACTATGGGTTTCATACACATATAATGCTATCAAATTTTTTTAATAATAAATCCATTATATGTATTCATATATAAGACAAAACATTCAAAAAATGGGTTAGGATGACCACTCTGCTACATTCCTCAGTATTGTTGAGTTAATATGATTTGCTATTTTATTTTCCCTAGTTTGAAAATTAACTTGTTGTGAACGCAGTTGTAACACTAGCGATAAGAGTTGGATTAGGTGTCATAATTCCGATGAGGTTTTAATGACCTTAACATATTCCTCGAGAGGTGTAAGGACAACTTTAATGGTGCTAAACAACGTTGTTACCCATGTAAAAAAATGTAACAACAATAAATGAGATACAAGTAACGATATTTGAGTGGGGTTTAGTGCTGCTTATAAGACATGGATGCATCAAGGTGAACAGTTTAATCTGCCGCCAGTGGTATTTGGCGTGTCTCAACCAGCAGATGATATGGTTGATTCCCTCAACTATATTCGTCTGGAGAATATTGACAATGAACATACCACATACGCTGATGAGACCACTAACAAGCCAAACATTTTTAAGCAAAAGTTGCTTAAACGTTTGTATAAAAAAGGTTGTAAACCCTTAAAAAAGTCAACAAAACTTGTGTCTTATGTTTGTTTTTACAATGTTTGCTTTAAAGCACATTTAGAAAATTTTATTTTAAGAAGTTTGAAACTCTTGATTTAAAAAAAAATTGTTAGAATATATTCAAGTAAAATTCGTTTAAAAAATGTTTTATCTTTTATAAAAATTTAGACATATTGTGTTTTAATAAGCAATTTTCAAATATGATTAATAATGAAAGTATAATGATATTTTATGACATCTATACATAGTTTAATACAAAAAAGAAGCAATTAAAAGTTTAAGTTTTAAAATGGATCATTGACAAAAGTATAATGATGTTTATGACATTTGGTTAAAGTTTAATTACCGATCTAGGTTAAAAAATAAATATTTATAAGGGTTAATATTGAAAAAACCCTATAAACTTTTATCATTTTTACGATTAAGTCCCTAAACTTTTTTTCTGATTGTTTAAGTCCCTAAAATATTTTTGTATTATTCAAAAGTATATATTTTTGACTAGCTACCGGATGAGTAGGTAAAACACAACCAATAAAACAAAAAGTTTAGGGACTTAATCGCTAAAACATGTAAAGATAGTGAGCTTTTTGAATAAGACAAAAATAGTTAAGGGACTTAAACAATCAGAAAAAAAGTTTAGGGACTTAATCACAAAACTAAGAAAAGTTTATGGGGTTTTTTCAATATTAACCCTATTTATAAATATACATAATATAGTAATATAATAATTATAAGAATAATGACGTTTGCTTAATTTTATTTTAGTCTATTAGTGATTAAATTAACCATATTAGATTTGGAAAGATTTGAATGCTTTAAATTTAAAGTAAATTTTGTAAATGAAGTGGCTAAATAAGAGAACAACATGTGACAAATCAAAGAAGGACATGACACATGTCATATTAGAAACTTATTTAATAGTATAGAATATAGAATAAAATAGATTAAATCCAGTTTTTTTATAATTATTATCAAAATAGATCAAACATGTAAGTGTATGATATTTGTCCATGAAAAAACACAAAGTTAATATACTTTATCAAAATCTCATAAAAATTTATAATTACTTGAATTTAATAGTGTCACTTCAATTCCATAATTAATGTAAACATAAATACAATATTTGATTTTGTTCCCAATTTAGTTTCTAACATTTTAAACATTTAATATGCTTTTATTTATGGTTAATTAATTACATAATTATACAAAAAGTTTTTTTCTATTAATGTATGTAACAAAATAAGTTTTGACACGTTGTATTCAACAATCTTTAAAATTTTACCAATTTATGTGACAACATTTTGAATTTGTTATCAATTATGCAATGAAATGAATGTTGACATGTTTTATACAACAATTTTTTTTGTCCATTTATGTAACCATATTTACATTTCTTACCAATTATTATTAAAAAATTGGTTCAATTAACTTAAAGTTCCGATTGATGTATCGATTTTTCGATTTCAAATTATGCAATAAAATAAGTATTAACATGTATTTACTATATATGTTAGGGTTTATTATGAAAAAACTAGCATGTTTTTACGGTTTTTACGTTTTCGTCTCTTAATGTCATTTTTTTGACAAAAAAATTCTCAAGTTATTTTTTAGTTTTGTGAAATTTGACTGTTAGAGACAAGTTATAATTGTTAAACTGAGTTTTTTAAAAACTAAAAAACTGGATTTTAATAGACAAATTTCACTAAACCAAAAAAATAACGTGAGAAATTTTCCGAAGAAAAAACATGAAAAGACGAAAATTAAATATATGTAAAAACATGTTGATTTTTTATATAATAAAGCCCGATATAAATACTTATACTTATTTATATTTCAAGTATCTTTAATATAGGTGCTATTTGTTTTTTAATAGGTTAAATGTCTGAAGTCTGAAAACCACATCTGAAATTAAGAGGTGGTCTTAAGATTTGAAATCTGAAATTAAGAGGTGGTCTTAAAATTGTTTGTTTCGTAATATGAAACATCTGAAAAATATTGCTTTAAAATATTATATCTAACTAGTTATATATTATAATTAATTAATTTATAAAAACAAAACAAAATTATAGTAATTAATATGATAAATATTTTTAAATTAGAATAAACTGAACTTGTATTTTAATTAACACTTCAAAAAAAAGATAATTATAATTATAATAATTAATATGATAAATAGTTTGGGGTTTGTAAACTAAAAATTAAAAAAAAACCTCTTAATTCTTTTTCAGACCCAAGCTTTTTTTTAAAATTAAGAGTTAAATTCGAGGTTCCAACATCTTAACTCTGAAATTAAACAAAATATCTTAATTTATTTTAGTTCTGAAATTTAGACTTCAGACACAAAGGCGTTAACTAAAAACAAACAAGCCATAGTATAAAGGGTTAATATTGAAAAAACCCTATAAATTTTTATCATTTTCACGATTAAGTCCTTAAATTTTTTTTTTCCGATTGTTTAAATTCATAAACTATTTATGTATTATACAAAAGTATATATTTTTAACCGGCTACCGGATGAGTTAAGTAAAACACAACCAATAAAACAAAAAGTTTAGGGACTTAATCGCTAAAACATGTAATGATAGTGAGTTTTTTGAATAAGACAATAATAGTTTAGAGACTTAAACAATCAGGAAAAAAGTTTGGGGACTTATCACAAAACTAAATAAATTTTATGGGTTTTTTTCGATATTAACTTGTATAAAAATACGACTTTAGTACATCGCAGAGAGCTTTTACAATTCACTCCGTCCGTACCTTTCTCCACCGAACAATCTTTGTATAATTTCGAGGTGGAATCCATTTTTTTTCCAATTTCTCCTCACACCGGTGTTACATCACTTTCTTGTTCATCTGCGGCGGCAGTATCCTTCAACATCATCCGTTTGCATTATTTAGAGCTGCTACTTCCATATTTGATATTTCCTCTGTGCCGGTATAACGTTCTTCTGTCATCTTCTCGCTTTTACGTTGATTTGTTGCATATGGTTCTTACTTTTTGTTTTTATTTGATGATTGGTGATTCTTCACTGGTTGTAGTGAAGTTGTAGTGAACTCATAACGATGAATCTGTTTTCCGATTGAATAATTTCTTAGTGCTTTCGAAAAATGCTTGCATTCAAAACCCTAATTAGGGTTTTTAGTTTGATTGTTTTTTTTAATGATTTTCTGATGGTAGTGAAGTTGAGACGGTGATTCTGTTTGCCGATCGCATCACTTTTGAGTAATGCTTACATTCAAAACCCTAATTAGGGTTTTTGCTTTGATTATTTTTGATGAGTTCTCTGCTGGTAATGAAGTTAAGGTGAAGTCCAGAGTCCAGGCGATGATTATGTTTTCCAATCAACTATTTTTTTAGTAGTTGTGAGAAATCCTTGCATCCAAAACGCTAACTATGGTTTTAGGTTTTATTGACTTTGATGGTTCTCTACTAGTAGTGAAGTTGTAACGAAGATGGTGTTAATACTTTTGAGGAATGCTTGCATTCAAAGCCCTGTTTTGAGTTTATAAGTTTGATTGCTTGGAATCCAAAAAAAGAATGTTTTTGAAGATGATTAAAACGTAATGCTGTATCTGTGTTTTATGATGATCTGATCATTAATGTGTTAATTCTTGCTGTGTTTCTCACTTTTGCTAATTTATACTTCATTAGGGTTTTGAGAACTATGTATGCATGTATTTTTTTTCAAAATCTTGAAGATCAATGGTTGTTAGACTGACTTGTAAGAGTCTTGACTTGACTCAAATTGTAAAGAGTAGTCGAGTAGATCAGACTCGCAAGTGCCGAGTCACTTAGTTTTAGTAGAAATTTGACTCGACATGTAGGAGTCAATTCGTGACTCATACAAGTTTAACAACCATGTTCTCAAATAACAACAGACAAGTAGCCAAGAGTAGATAGGCAAAGAGTACCAGATTCAATTGATGTATCCGAAACACTGGGGTACCTGGTGCAGAATAATCTAGTACAATTCCATTTGGTGGTGCTTGTTCATGTGCAATTTGTTCAATGTGTTGCTATGCTAATTAAGTTGTGCTTTTGTAGTTTAATTGTAACTTATGTGTGGATTAATTTGCAGATGAGTTCTAAACGTGGAGGTGGTCAGTCAAACAAGGGGAAAAGCATAGCTGGCTTTTCAAACTTTGACGGTGATCAATTAAACAAGGCAGTTGAAGATTTGAACCTCGACTCTGGCCAGGACAGTGGGTGGGAGGTTATTTCCAAAAAGAACAAAAATAGAGTTGGAAACGCTGCTGCTTCTAAGCAATGGGCGTATCAGAGTCCTAACTCCAGTGCATGGGGTCAAGTTGATAATCAGAGAACCAGTGGACGGGGCAATGGGCAGGTTAGGGCTCCAAACAATGCGTGGGCAACACATACTGGTAGCAAAGGTGGTGCTAGCAACCAACCGATGAACAGATACTATGATAACAACTATAATTCCACCCCAAACGCAATTCCTCCACCTCTGCAGAGTGGATGGAACTGGAATGCCAGGCCAGGCAACACTGAACGTTTTGGAAATGATGCTGGGAGGCAGGAAAATGTGTCAAGTCCTCATCCAGTGGAGGAAGATGTTGATGATCACAATGACGCTGATGAACTCGATGGATCAGATGATGAACTTCTGAGTGATGAGTATGATTCAGATGATAGTCCAAAAAGCCACGAAGAGCGGAAGAAGAGTAAGTGGTATGCCGAATTTTTCGGTACTTTGGATGACCTGACGGTGGAGCAAATCAATGAACCAACAAGGCAGTGGCATTGTCCAGCTTGTCAGAAAGGTCCTGGTTCCATTGACTGGTATCGTAGTCTACAGTCTCTTGTGACACATGCCAAAACAAAAGGGTCTAAGAGGGTGAAACTTCATCGTGATTTAGCTGAGCTTTTGGAGGAAGAGCTAAAAAGGAGGGGAGCTACAGTTGTTCCAGCTGGTGAATCATATGGACAATGGAAAGGCTTAAATGAAGTTGTCAAAGACCGGGAAATAGTGTGGCCTCCAATGGTTGTCATCATGAATACACAGCTGGAACAAGATGAAAACGATAAGGTAGATGATGCAGTTGTGACTCGGAACAACCTTCTTTTTTTTTTTTTTTTAATTTCCAATAAACAGTTTTCACTATCACTCATAATGTCATAAATGATAATCACTAAAACAAATTATACTTTCAGTGGCTTGGCATGGGGAATCAGGAGCTGCTCGATTACTTTGGCTCTTATGAAGCAGTGAAAGCACGCCATTCTTACGGGCCTAAAGGGCATAGGGGGATGAGTGTGCTACAATTCGAGTCCTCAGCTGTTGGATATACGGAGGCTGAACGTCTAAGCAAGCATTTTGAACATCAAGGCACAGACCGCGATGCTTGGAATCATAGACGTAATCTGTTCTATCCAGGGGGGAAACGACAATTGTATGGATACATGGCCACTAAAAAAGACATGGAGTTATTTAACCAGCACTCTCAAGGTGTTCCCTGTTCTTTCATTTCTCCGTGAATTTCCTTTTGTTATTGTGCTCTAGAATTTCTGTTTAACTTTGTGTTGTATGTTTGTAGGAAAATCGAAGTTGAAGTTTGAGTTGGTTTCATATCAAGAGAAGGTTGTTAACCAACTAAAGCAAATGAATGAGGACAACCAACAGCTGCATTGGTATAAGAACAAAAGTGTTAAAGAACAGATGCATTCGAAGGCACTTGAAGAGTCGCTCGGGTTAGTATCTAAGAAGCTCCGGGAAACTGAAGCACAGAACCAAATTGTCAGGGAGAGAACTCAGAAGCATCATGAGCAGAACAAGGAAGAGGTAATTTTATAGAAGATATGTTCTGATTGAAGTCAATTTTGCAACTCGAAAGCGATGATTTATTTTCATGATAGACTATGATTTGACAGTTTTAAAACCCTGCTTAAAAATGAACCATATTATATGCCTGATATAAATTGTGAAAAACCTTATGTAAAGACTTGCATAAGATTCAACGATAGAGTTCACAATGATTTAGTCTAACTTGCATCTTTTATATTGTGTTTTGTATTAGATGGATTTCCAAGAACAGTTCTTCAAAGACCAGCTGAAGGTAATCCATGAAGCCCGGAATGCAAAAGAGGGTCATTTCGATAAGATGCAGCAGGAGGAACGTAAGAGGGTTGTGCAATCTTATTCTGTGGGTGATCCCCAGAAGAGGTATTGAACTATTAATTGCCTTTTAATGCTACTACTTGAAGACTTGATTATTGAGTTATTGTCATTTTTTTTTGTGATCAACTATAAAAAAATGTTCATTTTTATTCCCTCGGTGCACTTTTGTAAGTTTTTGCCCCTGAACTATCATTTATAGCTTTGCTTTGCATGATGAGATTATATTAGTTTCTTGATTTCATGATAATAGACTTTAGACTAAAAAAGACATGAGACAAAAAGATAGTTTCACAAGAATGGAATAAAAAGAATAGTTGATGGGACATATAGAACAAACAATTTCACCGAGGGACTGAAATGAACATATAGTTGATCGTTGGTTGCAGAAAATGAATTGACCTTGCTATCGTTAAGTATTTTGAAATTTTTAATAGTAGGGAAGAAGAATTAATTAGGTAGCAAACTGAAGAGAAATTACTAGGGTTTAATTTATGGAAGTAGGGAATAGAGATGATACTATAATACGATTGAAGGATCGGAACAAATATATCAAAGAATTACATCAGCTTATATAGCTGTTATGGGAAAACTAAGTGCTAAATTTTAGCTAAAAAGTCTGATATTCCCTGACTAATTCAAATCGAAACAACATAATAAAACAATAAATTATTGAACGTCCTTGAAACAAATATCCAACACTCCTTACTTTAAGGACTGCACACTCCAATACTCTGCCATAGAGCTTGAAATTTGTTGACAGGAAGTGGCTTTGTGAAGATGTCTGCTAACTGATTTTCTGACTTGCAGTAAACTTATTTAACTTCCCCCTCTCGTTGCTCTTCTCTTAGAAAATACAACTTTATGTTGAAATGTTTTGTCTTTTGGTGGAACGCTGGGTTGTTAGAATTTGCAATGGCTGCTTGATTGTCAACAAAAACTTTAGTGTTATTTTCCTGCTCTTCTTGCAAATCACGCACTATCTTCGTCAGCCACAACACTTGTTTTGTGGCTTCTGTAGCTCCTATGTATTCTGCTTCTGCAGTGGATAGTGCTACATTCTCCTGCTTGTTTGAGTGGCATGAAAAAATCCGTGAGCCCAGGCTGAAACAATAGCCTGATGTGCTTTTTATATCGTCACTTGATCCTCCCCAATCACTATCAGAGAAACAACACAACTTGAAGCTTTTGTTCTTGCGGAACTTGACTCCATATTAGCATTGCCCTTGATGTACCTCAATATTTTTTTTGCTGCTCCTAAATGTATATCACTTGCACATTGCATAAATCGTGATAAAATAAATTAAGCAACCGATCAAACTCCAATAATAAACTTCATCAACTTTATCAGCTCCATCTTTTTTGCACGACTTTTCTTTTTTTACATTCATTGGAGTGCTCACCGGTTTGCATCCATCCATCTGAAACTTCCTCAAGATTTCTTTTGCATATTTCTTTTGACAGATAAACAAAATACTTTTGTCTAGTTTGATTTCCATACTAAGGAAGTAAGACATGAGACCGATATCTGCCATTTTCAAGACCTGCATCATTTCCTGCTTAAAGCCATTTCCAAGACCTGCATCATTTCCTGCTTGAACTCATCAACTAGCCTTTTGTTGTTTCTTATCACCAAAAGATCATCAACATGAAGAGAGACAATAAGAATCTTATGCTTTTTGCTTCACTTAGAGAGT
>JAANYP010000842.1:159807-184587 GCA_020465985.1 Centrapalus pauciflorus | reverse complement strand
AAGAAAAGAGTCATTATTTGCTAACTTAAAGAAGTGCACATTTTGCATGGATAAGGTTGTTTTTCTTGGTTTTGTTGTAAGTGGCCAAGGAATTGAGGTGGATGACGAGAAGGTCAAGGCAATCAAAGAATGGCCAACTCCAACAACAGTGTCCCAAGTTAGAAGCTTCCATGGGCTTGCAAGTTTCTATCGAAGGTTTGTTCGTGACTTCAGTACCATAGCTGCCCCCCTTAATGAACTTGTGAAGAAGGAAGTTAGTTTTCATTGGGGAGAAAGGCAAGAAGCTGCATTCAATTTGCTGAAAGAAAGGTTGACATCTACTCCTATTCTTGCATTGCCTAATTTTAATAAAATGTTTGAACTTGAGTGTGATGCATCCGGGGTGGGTATTGGGGCTGTTTTGATTCAAGAAGGTAGACCAATTGCATATTTTAGTGAAAAATTAAAGGGGGCTCACTTGAATTATTCCACTTATGAAAAAGAGCTTTATGCATTGGTTAGATATTTGCAAACATGGCAGCATTACTTAAGGCCTAAGGAATTTGTGGTTCATACGGATCATGAGTCTCTTAAGTACCTTAAGGGGCAAGCTAATTTGAGTAGGAGGCATATCAAATGGGTTGAATTCATTGAGTCATTTCCTTATGTGATCAAATACAAAAGGGTAAAGAAAACATTGTGGCTGATGCATTGTCTAGACGTCATACTCTTATCACCACATTAAGTTCTAAGCTTCTTGGGTTTGGATCACTTAAAGAAATGTACAAAGATGATTCTGAATTTTCTTCCTTATACGCTGCTTGTGAACATGCTTCATTTGATAAGTTTTATAGGCATGATGATTATTTGTTTAAAGAAAACAAGTTATGCATTCCAAAGTGTTCTATACGGGAGCTATTTGTACGTGAGGCTCATGGTGGAGGGTTGATGGGCCATTTTGGTGTCCAAAAGACATTGGATATTTTGAAGGAACATTTCTATTGGCCTAAGATGAGAGAAGATGTTATGAAGATCTGTGAAAAATGTGTGCCATGTAAACAAGCCAAGTCAAAATCCAAGCATCATGGTTTGTATATGCCACTGACAATTCCTCAGCAACCATGGGTTGACATCTCCATGGACTTTGTGATTGGGTTGCCTAGAACAAAGAATGGTCATGATTCTGTGTTTGTGGTGGTTGATCGATTCTCTAAGATGGCACACTTCATTGCGTGTAAGAAGACTGACGATGCTTCACATGTTGCAGACTTGTTTTTCAAAGAGATTGTTCGTTTGCATGGTGTGCCGCGGACCATAGTAAGTGATAGGGATGTCAAGTTTCTGAGTCATTTCTGACGTGTTCTTTGGAGTAAGTTGGGTACCAAACTTTTGTTTTCTACCACAAGTCACCCCCAAACCGATGGGCAAAACAGAAGTGGTTAATCGAACCTTGTCCCAATTACTTCGAGTGATTATTCCGAAGAACTTGAGAACTTGGGAGAATTGTTTGCCTTTTGCAGAGTTTGCTTACAACAGGAGTGTTCATTCTGCTACTAAATTTTCTCCTTTTGAAGTTGTTTACGGATTCAATCCATTGAGTCCTCTTGACCTTGTTCCTCTTCCCATCGAAGAACGATCCAGTTTAGATGGAAAGCGGAAGGCAGAATTCGTGAAGCAATTACACGAAAAGGTAAGACTCAGTATTGAGAAAAGGACAGAACAATACACAAAACAAGCAAACAAAGGCAGAAAAAAGATAGTGTTTGAAGCTGGAGATTGGGTATGGCTGCACCTGAGAAAAGATAGATTTCCAACCAAACGAAGATCCAAATTGCAACCTAGAGGAGATGGACCATTTCAAGTGCTCGAAAGGATCAACGACAATGCTTACAAGCTAGATCTTCCAGGTGAGTATCAAGTTAGTTCAACATTCAATGTTTCTGACTTGTCTCCTTTTGATGTAGGTGATGATTCGTGGACGAATCCTTTTCAAGGGGGAGAGAATGATGGAGGATCATCAAACCATTCCAAAGATGTCATGGAAATACGTGAAGGCCCAATGACAAGAGGACGAGCAAAGAAGATCAAAGAAGTTTTTACGAGCTTAGTTGTTGATATCCAAGAGTCTGCATGCAAAGACGATGCTCAACCGCAAGTGATGAAGCATGTTACTAGACTTGAAACATTGGATCCTAATATGGAAGCATAAAAGCCCAAAAGTTGCATTTTCTTGGGTCTTTGAGATATTATGGTCTAGTACTAAGCCCAAGTGGTAGAATGAATGTATTTTGAAGTCCATTAGAAGTTTATTTGAGTCCAATAAAGGCCTAGAAATGCCTAATCCGTTTTTTTTGTTTAAGAGTTCTAGAATTATCTACCAATTGAAGACAAAATGTCAAGAGTCATGGATTAAAGTCCCTTCTTTAATCCATTGAATTTAATTAGTGTCTTTTGAGTTGGTTTTTGAAGCCTATAAATAGATGGCTTCCTATGTACTTTCAAATCAATTCACTTGAGAAATATATATCTTTCTTTAGAGTTTTACTCATCTTTGTGAGCTTTGTTCTTTGTTGGAGAGTTCATAGTTCAAGAACTTATCAAGATTGTGAGCACATTCTTGTGGCGTTCTCGTATTCCTTTGGTTCTTAGTTCATATAACTAACGGGTCAAGGACTTGCTCTAGGCGTGTTGGAGTCCCAATTATCGGGTACTTTGACGCCTATCCTATCCTATACGAAGGTTCCAAGTTACATTTAACTTGCGGGTCAACGTTTCGTATCACTTATGGTCGATTATACGCTCGGGCTCTTCTTCGTATCGCAACTGCTCGTCAATTTGCACGTCTTTCCATGGAATCGCAGCTTCAGCATCAACTAAACACTTTCGCAGATTACTCACGTGAAATACATCATGAATTCCAGACATTTCGGCAGGCAACTTTAGTCTGTAGGCTTGCAATCCTACACGCTCGAGAATTTCAAAAGGACCAACAAATCGAGGACTCAACTTCCCCCGTTTGCCGAACCTTACTATTCCTTTTCTTGGCAAGACCTTCAACAACACTTTATCTCCAACTTCAAACGCAATTGGTTTCCGTCTTCTATCATGATACTTCTTTTGTCTGTCTTGAGAGGTCTGAATCCGCTGTCGAATCAACTGTAGTTGGTCGTGTGCTTCTTGCAAAATTGCTGGTCCAGAGATCGGGCGTTCACCTGTTTGCCTCCAACAGGTTGGAGTTCGGCATCGACGTCCGTACAAAAGCTGATAGGAAGGCATACCAATAGTTGAGTGATAACTATTGTTATAAGCAAACTCCACAAACGGCAGGTGAGTATCCCAACTTCCACCGAGATCAATCACACAGGCACGTAACATATCTTCTAAGGTCAAAATCGTTCTCTTACTTTGCCCGTCAGTTTCAGGATGATAAGCGGTGCTCATCTTAAGTTCAGTCCCTGGTCCATTCTGAAAAGCCTTACAAAAACGAGAAGTAAATCTGCTGTCACGGTCCGATACTATAGACAATGGAACACCATGTCTAGTCACGATTTCTTTCATGTACAATTCAGCTAACTTTTCGAGGCGTTCATCTTCACGTATGGGTAGGAAATGGGCTGACTTAGTAAGTCGATCCACTATTACCCATATAGAGTCATGATTTCGCTTAGTCCTGGGCAGCTTCGTCACAAAGTCCATAGTTATGTGGTCCCACTTCCATTCCGGGATTGGCAATGGTTGTAGTTCCCCATACGGCTTCTGATGTTCAGATTTGACTTGTAAACAAGTCATGCAATTTTCCACATATCGTCCCACGTCCTTCTTCATTCCAGGCCACCAATATTCCGTCCTCAAGTCTTGATACATTTTAGTAGAACCAGGGTGTATCGAAAATTTCGACATACGAGCTTCCGACAGAATTTGATCACGAATACCTCCTAGTCTGGGAACCCATATTCTATCCATGAACCGTCTAAGACCACGATTATCAAGGGTCAGCTGGGTCACATATGTAACCATACGTTCAGATTTCAAGTTCTCATCCCGAATGGCTTCGGTTTGTGCGGCAATAATCGACTTAGACAAGGCAGACTCCAAAACAACAGAAGTCAAAGCATAACATCGGGTATAATGGTCTTGTCCGGTTTTGCGGCTTAGGGCATCTGCTACTATGTTTGCTTTACCTGGATGGTAAAGGATCTCACAGTCATAGTCTTTAATCAATTCCATAGATCGCCTTTGTCGCATATTCAGCTCTTTTTGGTCAAATATATACTTCAGACTCTTGTGATCCGTATATAATTTACACCTGGTCCCGTACAGATAATGCCGCCAAATCTTCAATGCAAAGGTTACGGCTGCAAGCTCCAGGTCATGCGTCGGGTAATTCTTTTCATGCGTCTTTAGCTGCCTTGATGCGTAGGCAATTACCTTATCCCTTTGCATCAACACACAGCCTAATCCCATCTTAGAAGCATCACTATAAACTATAAAATCATCATTACCCTCGGGTAAAGCCAAAATCGGTGCTTCAATTAGCTTACTCTTCAGAGTCTCAAAGGCTCGATCTTGGGATTCATTCCATTCAAACTTAACCTCCTTCTTCGTCAGACTGGTTAAAGGCACCGCAATCTTGGAGAAATCACGGATAAATCTTCGGTAATAGCCCGCTAAACCCAAGAAACTTCGAACTTCAGATACGTTTTTCGGCGCTTCCCACTTCTGAACCGCATCAACCTTTGATGGATCCACGGCTATTCCCTTACTCGAGACAATATGTCCTAAAAATTGTACCTGGCGTAACCAGAATTCACATTTGGAGAATTTTGCGTAGAGTCGCTCTTTTCGTAACAATTCTAGCAATTCTCGCAAATGCATCGCATGGTCAGATTCAGACTTAGAGTAAATCAAGATGTTATCAATGAAGACTATCACTGATTTGTCCAGCATTGGTCTACATACTCTATTCATGAGGTCCATAAATGCGGCCGGGGCATTTGTGAGACCGAACGGCATTACTAGGAATTCAAAATGGCCATATCGAGTACGAAATGCAGTCTTCGGTACGTCAGACTCAAATACTTTGAGTTGATGATATCCAGATCGGAGATCAATCTTTGAGAAGTAGCTAGCCCCTTGCAGTTGATCAAACAAGTCGTCAATTCTTGGCAGAGGGTATCGGTTCTTGATAGTTACTTTATTTAGCTCCCGATAATCTATACACATGCGAAAGGTACCATCCTTCTTCTTAACAAAAAGAACCGGAGCACCCCAAGGAGAAGTACTCGGACGAATAAACCCTTTTTCCAATAATTCCTGCAACTGACTCATCATTTCCTTCATTTTATTCGGAGCAAGACGGTAAGGGGCTTTCGCGATAGGAGCAGCACCCGGTACAAGGTCAATGTGGAATTCGATTTGGCGATCTGGTGGCAATCCAGAGATGTCATCCGGGAATACATCAGGGAAATCTCGAACTACAGGTACATCAGATACGGTATTTTTAACTTCTTTAGCATCTACGGCATATGCTAAATAGGCGGCACAACCTTTGGTTAGGCACTTTCGGGCTTTCATTACAGAAATGAGACCTAAATCTCGAGTCTTTCTATCGCCATAAACATAACGTTCACTTCCTTCGGGGGTTCTAATTCTAATTATCCTTTTAGCACAAAGGATTTCAGCATTGTTCGTCATGAGCCAGTCCATTCCTATAATAACATCGAATTCTCTAATCCACATCGGTATCAGGTCAACGTCCAAGGAGAGATCATCAATCACTAGCTTACAGGAACGAAAGACTTATTCACAGTCACAAAATTCGAGCTAGCAGTTTCTATGTCTAAGGGTGCAGGTAACATTACAGGGGCAAAATCAAACTGTTTAGCAAACTCGACAGACACATATGACAGATTAGAACCAGAGTCAAATAAGATTAAGGCAGGCATAGAGTTAACAAGAAATGTACCCATGACGACATCAGCAGTCTCTTTTGCCTCTTCGGCTGTCATCTGGAAAGATCTTGGTTGATTCCTCGGGGCAGAAGAACCTTTGACTGATTGCTGAGGTGAAGATGCAGGCGGAGGAACAAATCGGGGCCGGGTACAGTCTTTAGCATGGTGACCCAACGTAATACAGTTTCGGCAAGCCTCACTGCGCTTGGGACATTCCGATCGGTCGTGACCATTCTACCTGCAGCAATAGCACTTAGCGAATGCAGGATCGCACTTTCCTTCATGAATCTGCTTGCAGCGAGGACAAGCAAACCTTGGCGTAGCGGTCACAGCATAAGATTTAGCCTTCTTAAAAGACTGCTTATCTCCTTGCCTTAAACTTTCACTCTTCTTTTCCGTTTTCTCAGATTTTTCTTTCTTGCTAGACTTGGCAATAAAAAGACTCGCTCGCTCCAGATAGATTTCAAGTTCCCCTACCTTAGCAACTTCAACTACTTCTATATCACTTCTCGGTCTGCCAGAATTCACAAACTTCCGAATTTCTCTATACAAAAAGATCCCTTCGCCGTTCATCAGAGGGCTCATGCCTAAGTTTCCTTTTTCGATCCTTCTTGGGCTTTGCTAACATCTCTTCCCTATACTTCAATTCTAACTCCCGTAACTTAAGTTCTCGCAACCTAAGTTCTTCTTCACGGCGTCTAAATTCAACTTCACGCTGGTTCTCCTCATCAGTCTGCATCACTGCTTTACCCTTAGTCAGCAAGTCCTTAATTTCCTTAAATCGGTCTTCAACCGCCATATCAGTCTGCAGTCGGTTCCTATCCATCATAAGCTGCATTTGCCTACGATTTTCCTCATTCAACCTATGAACGAGATCAATCAATTGAGCCTGCTGGGGAGGCACAGGCGTAGCAGTACTGCTTGAGTCATTAGCAGTATTTTCAGGGTCAGTGCCTAAGTCCTCTACATGAACAGATTCTTTGTGTTGATCAGCTGCAGTATCAGCAGCCTTACCAACAGTCGAGGTACCAGCAACATTTGGATTCTTATCAGCCATTGGCTAAAAATAATAAGGAAATAACTATTATTTCCTGATTCAAATAAGCACGATTCGAGTCATAATTCCTACGTCAGATAATCACATCTAAGTTCATAGATATGAAGGCAGTCAATCAGGCTGGCACAAAGTCAAGTCAAAGTCAAGTCAGTATCAAGCAGTCAATCCCTCCCCCATCCTATCAGTCATCATTTGCCTATCTTAGGTCAAGTTGTGTGGGTAGTCCATTACTAATTAAGTTACCCTAGGCCTCGGTGACTTATTCGGGAATTCAGAGTCACATAGTCCATACCATACCAGTAGTTTAAGTATCGGGTGGCCAATCCGATGATTAAACTACTGCTCTGATACCAACTTTGTAACATCCAAGTTACCACAAACAGTACACGTCATAATATTTCATTTCATTAAGTAATAAATATTACTAATTGTTTGATACCACAGGTCCATCAGCCTGAATACTTAATTACAACAATACTTTAAAGATCAAATGGTGGTCTAAACTAGCTTCTAAATCTTCAATCAGAGTGCGGAAGACTGAACAAGCTACCCGAGACCGCATCGTCTTTTCAAAATAGGCGTCAGCAAAAAGTCCAAAAGTCTGCTACTCATCAAATGTCCAGATTCACTTAGCCTGGGACGGACTACCTGCTATGGTCTTGCCCTTATCAGCTTTTCCTGAAAAAGAGTTGTCATGACAGAGTAAGCTAACATTGCTTAGTGAGTAAACAGAGTTCCATTAGTTACCACACATATATAACATACTATCAGCTCCTGTCGGCAAGTCACTACGTCAGAGACTGCAAAAAGGTTGGGAGACAACCCAGTCAGTATTCCCATGTGTAAGGCCGAAGCCCTACGGGAAGTGTATGGAAACAAGTCATATAGGAAAGGAATCTGCAGAATTCCCTCCTGTGAATGGAGATCTCACATTCGGTCCTGTCGGATAATGCAGTATGCAGCGGCAAATATATCAACAGTCAAGTAAGCAGTAAGCATGATAAGTATTTACATAAAATGTAAAAGTGAACATGCAATCAAGGCAATTCAAGTGTCTAGCTTCAGTAATGTCAAAAGTACGTTTCTATGATACAATATAGTATTAAAGAAACATGCAGCAACAATCGGAAGTTTCCATACAGTCGATGACATTCACCAATAAGTATCGAAACATATGCAAGTAATTAATGAAATTTGTCACTCACAGTAGTCCGTAGTCAGATAATGCTTAACGAATTAAGCTGTTCAGTTTACTCTGTCAAATCGGCGGTTTCCTGCAGTTCAGTTTCAAGTCTGGCATATTAATGTCAAGTCTGTGTCATAATCTATATAACCCTAGCTATATATTCAGGTTATTGTCAATTCTGGCTGTCGAGTCTGAGGTAGTTCCTATCGTCCCAAAGTGAGTCTATTCTTAACAGATTAATACGATACCTAATTACACATATATGTGGCCTTGAAACGAGGCCAATCATATTACTAGCTAGGTGAATCATGACATACGATTTCTAAGAGTTCATACAGGGCCTGTTAATTTAGTTGCATAAAACAGTTATGTAATCTTGAAACTTATGAGTTTTATCATAACCATAAGATACTTTCAATTACATTTACACATAACATAAGGTTGATCAATAACTTAATCTGATTTAGGGATTTATCTTAGGCTTGGAACAAAACCAGATTCGAACAGCATCAGATTTAGACAGATTCGAATTAAAGGCAACAGATTCGAATAGGGTACAGATTCGAATAGCACCCTTCGAGTCTAGGGAGTAGAATTGAAGCAGCATCATTCGAGTCTAGGAGATAGAATCGAAACAGCAATCATTCGAGTCTAGCTATCAGATTCGAAGACCACTATTTCGAGTCTAAATGATCAGATTCGAATTCAACACCCTCGAGTCTATACATGAATGTCTCGAATTTTTTCTTCTTGTTCATCGTTTTTTCCAGGTTTTAACAACTAAACATGAACATAAATGAGGGAAAAATAGTTACTAACCTTCGTCCAAGCTATATCCTTCGACTATAGATGATTTCCAAGCAAAAACAAGTCCTAAACGGGAGCAAATCAGCTTCAAATGAAGGGGATACAAGCAAACTCGAATTTGCTCAACAAAACCGAACTAAAAGTCAGAAATAGGGTCGATTTTACCTTAAATCCGGACGAAATCAAACATGCAATGGTAGATTCGTGTAGAGCTCGACGATCTCTAACCGATGGCGTATAAATCACGAGAATCCGACGGTTCGTTTAGGAGAAATTCTAGAGAGATGGTGAGGGTGTAGAGAGAGAAGGAGAGAGAGTTCAAGCTTCCAAACTTAAGAAATGAGGAGGAGTGCTCTATTTATAGGAAAATAGGGAAAAATCAGATTTTCTACTGAATTTCCGGAATCGACCAACTTTTATTCCCATCAATCTGATTTGCATTTCAGATGCAAATAATAGCAAAGGAGTTCTAGATTTGCTATAATTGTCTTTTAGTCATATTTTTATTCATTTTAGTCCGTTTCGTCATTTTCAGTCTTTAATTTGTCATTTAGCTGAATTTTAATTATCAACTTTATTTCAGCTAATTTTGGGGCAACTTTTCATAATTAATTATAACTTAATATAATTAACTATTTAGCATTCATGTTTTCGGTTAATTACTAATATTTGGATAAAATTGCTTTATTATCCAAAGTCTGATGTTGTAATTTATATTTAATAAATTACGGGCTGTTACACATACGTTCCTAACATACAATTAAGTAATCAAGGAACAAGGAGTAGCAGATGTTTCCATACAAGTCAGTAACAACCACCAATAAGTACCGAAACATATGCAGGTAAGTAATGCAATCTGTCACTCACAGCGGTCGTGAGCAATGCAAGTAATCAAGGAACATGCAGAAGCAGTTGTCCAGTTTAAGTAGTGTCTATCATACGTTCCTAACATAGAATTAAGTAATCAAGGAACAAGGAGCAGCAGATGTTTCCATACAAGTCAGTAACAATCACCAATAAGTTCCGAAACATATGCAAGTAACTAATGCAATCTGTCACTCACAGCGGTCGTGAGCAATGCAAGTAATCAAGGAACATGCAGCTGCAGTTGTCCAGTTTTAGCAGTGTCTATCATACGTTCCTAACATATATTTAAGTAATCAAGAAACAAGCAGCAGCAGATGTTTCCATATAAGTCAGTAGATATCACCAGTAAGTACCGAAACATATGCAAGTAAGTAATGCAATCTGTCACTCACAGCGGTCCTGAGCAATGCAAGTAATCAAGGAACATGCTGCAGCAGTTGTCCAGTTTCAGCAGTGTCTATCATACGTTCCTAACATACAATTAAGTAATCAAGGAACAAGGAGCAGCATATGTTTCCATACAAGTCAGTAACAATCACTAATAAGTACCCAAACATATGCAAGTAAGTAATGCAATCTGTCACTCACAGCGGTCCAGAGCAATGCAGTAATCAAGGAACATGCAGCAGTAGTTGTCCAGTTTCAGCAGTGTCTATCATACGTTCTTAACATACAATTAAGTAATCAAGGAACAAGGAGCAGCAGATGTTTCCATACAAGTCAGAAACAATCACCAATAAGTACCGAAACATATGCATGTAAGTAATGCAATCTGTCACTCGCAGCGGTCCTGAGCAATGCAAGTAATCAAGGAACATGCAGCAGCAGTTGTCCAGTTTCTGCAGTGTCTATCATACGTTCCTAACATACAATTAAGTAATCAAGGAACAAGGAGAAGCAGATGTTTCCATACAAGTCAGTAACAGTCACCAATAAGTACCGAAACATATGCAAGTAAGTTATGCAATCTGTCACTCACAGCGGTCCTGAGCAATGCAAGTAATCAAGGAACATGCGGCAGCAGTTGTCCAGTTTCAGCAGTGTCTATCATACGTTCCTACCATATAATTAAGTAATCAAGAAACAAGCAGCAACAGATGTATCAATACAAGTCAGTAATGATCACCAATAAGTACCGAAACGTATGCAAGTAAGTAATGCAATCTGTCACTCACAGCGGTCCTGAGCAATGCAAGTAATCAAGGAACATGCATCAGCAGTTGTCAAGTTTCAGCAGTGTCTATCATACGTTCTTAACATACAATTAAGTCATCAAGGAACAAGGAGCAGCAGATGTTTCCATACAAGTCAGTAACAATCACCAATAAGTACCGAAACATATGCAAGTAAGTAATGCAATCTGTCACTCACAGCGGTCGTGAGCAATGCAAGTAATCAAGGAACATGCAGCAGCAGTTGCCAAGTTTCAGCAGTGTCTATCAGACGTTCCTAACATATATTTAAGTAATCAAGAAACAAGCAGCAGCAGATGTTTCCATATAAGTCAGTAATTATCACCAGTAAGTACCGAAACATATGCAAGTAAGTAATGCAATCTGTCACTCACAGCGGTCCTAAGCAATGCAAGTAATCAAGGAAAATGCTGCAGCAGTTGTCCAGTTTCAGCAGTGTCTATCATACGTTTCTAACATACAATTAAGTAATCAAGGAACATTGAGCAGTATATGTTTCCATACAAGTCAGTAAGAATCACCAACAAGTACCGAAACATATGCAAGTAAGTAATGCAATCTATCACTCACAGCGATCCTGAGCAATGCAGTAGTCAAGGAACATGCAGCAGCAGTTGTCCAGTTTCAGAAGTGTCTATCATACGTTCTTAACATACAATTAAGTAATCAAGGAATAAGGAGCAGCAGATGCTTCCATACAAGTCAGAAACAATCACCAATAAGTGCCGAAACATATGCAAGTAAGTAATGCAATTTGTCACTCGCTGCGGTCCTGAGCAATGCAAGTAATCAAGGAACATGCAGCAGCAGTTGTCCAGTTTCAGCAGTGTCTATCATACGATCCTAACATATAATTAAGTAATCAAGGAACAAGCAGCAGCAGATCAGTTTCAGCAGTGTCTATTATACGTTCCTATCATACAATTAAGTAATCAAGGAACAAGCAGAGGCAAATGTTTCCATACAAGTCGGTAAACAATCACCAATAAGTACCGAAACATATGCAAGTAAGTAATGCAAACTGTCACTCACAGCGGTCCTGAGCAATGCAAGTAATCAAGGAACATGCAGCAGCAGTTGTCCAGTTTCAGCAGTGATTATCATACGTTCCTAACATACAATTAAGTATTCAAGGAACAAGGAGCAGCAGATGTTTCCATACAAGTCAGTTACAGTCACCAATAAATATCGAAACATATGCAAGAAAGTAATGCAATATGTCACTCGCAGCGGTCGTGAGCAATGCAAGTAATCAAGGAACATGCAGCAGCAGTTGCCAAGTTTCAGCAGTGTCTATCAGATGTTCCTAACATATATTTAAGTAATCAAGAAACAAGTAGCAGCAGATGTTTCCATATAAATCAGTAGAAATCACCAGTAAGTACCGAAACATATGCAAGTAAGTAATGCCATCTGTCACTCACAGCGAACCTGAAAAATGCAAGTAATCAAGGAACATGCTGCAGCAGTTGTCCAGTTTCAGTAGTGTCTATCATACGTTCCTAACATACAATTAAGTAATCAAGGAACAAGGAGAAGCAGATGTTTCCATACAAGTCAGTAACAGTCACCAATAAGTACCGAAACATATGCAAGTAAGTTATGCAATCTGTCACTCACAGCGGTCCTGAGCAATGCAAGTAATCAAGGAACATGCAGCAGCAGTTGTCCAGTTTCAGCAGTGTCTATCATACGTTCCTACCATGTAATTAAGTAATCAAGAAACAAGCAGCGGCAGATGTATCCATACAAGTCAGTAATGATCACCAATAAGTACCGAAACATATGCAAGTAAGTAATGCAATCTGTCACTCACAGCGGTCCTGAGCAATGCAAGTAATCAAGGAACATGCATCAGCAGTTGTCCAGTTTCAGCAGTGTCTATCATATGTTCTTAACATACAATTAAGTCATCAAGGAACAAGGAGCAGCAGATGTTTCCATACAAGTCAGTAACAATCACCAATAAGTACCGAAACATATGCAAGTAAGTAATGCAATCTGTCACTCACAGCGGTCCTGAGCAATTGCAAGTAGTCAAGGAACATGTTGCAGCAGTTGTCCAGTTTCAGCAGTGTCTATTATACGTTCCTAACATACAATTAAGTAATCAATAAACAAGCTGTCACACCCCGCTAAAGCTGAAACACGAGATGTAACGGTGAATGTGATCATTGTATAAGTCTCAAGATTCATACCATAATAAAATTGTTCCCAAAAGCAACCACCATACATCAAAAGTAAATGTGTTTAAAGATTACAACCCAAAAACATAAGTAATAGCGTTTGATTTGCAAATAAATTAAAATCTTCATGAGCACACGACTTGAATGCAATCACGCTTCAACGTACCACTTACGATTACTTTCCTGAAAAGCATGTCATAAAAACAGGTCAACTATAAAATAGTTGGTGAGTTCACGGGTTTTGTATGAAATAAGCAATTTCAAAACGCAATGTATTTGCAATATGTCATGGTTGTTAAATGTTTGTCTTTGTAGCACATGGTAATGTTGTACACAATGTATATGTAATGAGCCACTACTCAAACCTAGAATGTTGACTTTGAATGCCACAATGTGAAAATCACATAAATGTATGTATGATAATTATGCACTCACTAGTACCGCATGAGTGGGTCGTCAACCAAATATCGATATCCATAAAAATCATCCGGCTCATCAAAATGAGTTAACTGAGTAGTGTGTTTGTCGTGTGGACTTACATAATGTTTAGTTTGTCACTCATACAAGACTACAATTGTATCCGTACCAATGTGCAAAAATGAATGAACGAATGTATGAGTTCATATGTATCAAGTTTGGTAAGAACAACCATATTGCATAAAATGTATCACGCTTGTATAACAAGAGTTTGTTTGCTTTGCATAAACATGTTTGTATGTATGACAAGTTTGTATGACAAGTGTTTGCATGCATCGTACTCATGTTCGAAAGTATAACAAGTTGGTATAACAAATGTTTGCATGCATTGTCATAAACGAGTTTGAAAGTGCATTAAGAGTTCAAATGAATAGTAACATGCTTTTCACCCCAAAACGTAATATAGTAAAAAGGGGCAGTGAATACTCACAATAGTCCAATGTGATTGAATCGAGCTTCGAATGTAATCACTAGTTACCTCCTAAAATACGCAAACGATTCTAGGTAAGTTTCTTGTCTAAATAGGCATGTTTAAGTCTAATTTCTAATAAATCTATTCAATTGCCAAATGTTGTTAGAATTAACTATTTTGATTTTGATCCTTTGTTTGTAAAATAACATGTGATGATTTTAGTAACTTATAAGTAAAACATCTATTATATGACCAATATGGATATAATAGAATAATTTAGGTTTGTCTTACATTATAACAAAAAGGTGCAATGATTAATACATGTAAAGACAAAACAAGAATATTTACTTTTCTGGACAGATTTTTGGGTATACTTTAGAGATCTAAAAAGTTAACATTTAGCCACTTTCTGGATCTGAATATTATACAGGTTTTATTTCCATGTCTTATATGTTTTGTATAATTATTTCAGAATTTATTAAGAAGATTTAGTATTTTTAAAAATTCGTACAAAAATATGTGTCCAGAAGGTTGTGCTGTCTGCACACCTTTCTTGTTTGGACAGTAGGTGGCTATAAGCTTAATCATTTTGAATGATTCTACTTGGGTTCAAAAGTTAACCCATAAAACTAGCTTCCAGAAAAAGAATCAACTAAATCTAAGCTTGCATGTGTGAGATATGGTGTTTTAAAGTCAACCCAACTTTCTGTCCAGATTTATGATTCTGTATACTTGTTTTTAAAATTTCGTGTAGAACAGAATACACATTATTTTTGAATGAGACTACTTGGGTTAGTTAGTTAACTGATAAACTTAAATTTCAGAAGAAGAATCACCCCATTTGGGTCAAGAATGAACAAGTTATGACCATTTGAAGTTGGGTCATAATCTGCTCATAAATCTTCAAGCAAACAGCATACAAGTTATTGACAAAACTTGATGTGCATGCTTATGAATCCGATTTTATTGATGATTAAACTCAAGTTTTGAACATGCAATGGTGTTAGGTATCTTCAAAACACATTTACCCCATAAATAACTCAAAAGAGTATGGGTTTTTTAGTGTTTGAACCATAAAGCTACCATGCATGCCCATTTTTGAGCTTTTCAAGAGCTTTCTTGTTTCTTGACTTAGGTTTGATCATGGATTACCATCTTTTACAACATTTAACATGTGTTGATGGTTAATCTACAAACATCAAGTAACAAAATCGTTCTTGAAGAAAAATGAAAGAAAAAGTAGGAGAAATAACAAGAAAACTTGTAAAAAGATGAAGTTTGAGTGTAGTGTTCATGCTAGATGCATGAACACATGTTTGTACCTTTTGATTCACACTTGAAGAGTTTAAATGAATGTGTTAATGGCTGAATTTTCTGCTGATTTTTGAGAGAAAAATCTGAGTTTTAGTGAGAGAAACAAGAGAGAGAATGAGTGGAATGAGAATGATGAAGAGATGGAGTGTTGAAGTGATTTTTATAGAAAAATCACACTTTTTCTTTTTCTTTTCTTTTTTTTTTTTGGCTGGACCTTAAAGGGTGATATTCAGATATATTTATTTATTTATTTTCTTATAAAGTTGTAAATATATGTATTTAAGAGTTGGTTGCTTGTTTGTGCATAAAGAGTAAAATTTATGCTCATTTTCTTACTAGTTTGTGACATAAGTAACTTTTTAGTATGTGTAATTTATATTTATAAAATTTTTGTGTTTCAAATTTATGTTTCTCTTATTTATTATTATTTATGCAAACTTTTATAAGTTTGTTGCTATTTTAGTTAAATTGGCACAATACGGATGTCTTTCTTCAAATCTTTGATTAACTTTGTTACTTATTTTTGCTTTAATTACTAAGTGAATTCAACATTATGTGTCTTTGTATTTTTGAATCATTATTAGCTTGTTATGTCTATCCATTAATTATATTTTCTGGCATTGTATGAAAATTATCAGAAAATTCTGCGCCGAACGCAGAAAACTAAGCAAATTAACGAAATTTCTTAATTGTTTGCAACTTATGTTTCTATTTCTAAGTCTAAGAAATCAATTGGGTAATGAAAAGGTAACTTGAATAGATGGGTCTGTGTCTAACCTGAAACGCAAAATTGACAGTTGCTACAGTCTCCCCCCGTTAATTGAATTTCGTCCCGAAATTCTGGTTATTGTTTGTCTTGCTTGATGTCTATAAATAGATGGGGGTACTTGCGTCTCATGGAGTCTTCTCGTTCCCACGTGTATTCGGGTCCACGTTTTGCATTCCAATGAACCTTTACGATAGGAATTTTTCTTTGTTTAAGTTTCTTGACTTCTCTATCGAGGATCTCTACCGGTTCCTCTTGGAAAAGTAACTGTTCATTCACTTTGACTTCCTTGCTTGGAATAACAAGAGGATCATCTTCCACCCATTTCTTAAGGTTTGATACGTGGAATACATTGTGAATATTGCCCAGTTCTGCGGGTAGTTCCAACTTGTAAGCTACGGGGCCGATCTTTTTCAAGATCTTGTATGGCCCGATGTACCTGGGACTTAGTTTGCCTTTGATTCCAAATCGTATCTCCCCTTTCCATGGTGATACCTTCAACAAAACTTTGTCTCCTACTCGAAAGGCGAGCGGTTTCCTGCGTTTATCGGCATAACTCTTCTGGCGATCCATTGCTGCTCGAAGTCTATCCCGAATAATCGAGATCTTCTCTGATGTTTCTTGGACAATTTCTGATGCGGTTATCTGCTTGTCTCCGATTTCTAACCAACTAAGGGGTGAACGACACTTTCATCCATAGAGAGCCTCGTAGGGTGCACACTTGATACTAGTGTGATAACTGTTGTTGTACGAGAATTCTACCAAAGGTAGGTGTGCATCCCAGTTTCCACTAAAATCCATAACACATGCCCTAAGCATGTCCTCCAATGTTTGGATCGTTCGTTCACTTTGCCCGTCAGTCTGGGGATGGTAAGCAGTACTCAGATCAATTCTAGTTCCCAGAGCTTTTTGTAGTGAACGCCATACTCGTGATGTAAACCGGCTATCCCGATCCGAAATGATAGCAATTGGGACTCCATGTCGAGTCACAATCTCGTTGATGTAAATTTGTGCAAGCTTCTTCACCTTATAGTTGTTTCGAATAGGTATAAAATGAGCAGACTTCGTTAACCGATCTACGATAACCCAAATTGCATCATACCCTCTTGTCGTCCGTGGCAACTGCGTGACAAAGTCCATAGTCACCTTTTCCCATTTCCACACGGGAATTTCAGGTTGTTGCAGTAGTCCCGAGGGTTTCTGATGTTCAGCCTTGACTTTAGCACAAGTCAAGCATCTCCCAACGAATTGGGCAATGTCCTTCTTCATTCCAGGCCACCAATAGGATTCTTTCAAATCCTTATACATCTTATCTGCTCCTGGATGGATCGAGTATCGGGATTTGTGCGCTTCTGCTAAGATTAACTCTCTTAGGTTGTGAACTTTCGGAATCCAAACCCGGTCTTTAAAGTAAAGCACGCCATTCGACTTAGATTCCAATATTTGCTCAAAATTATGTGATCCTTCGGCCTTCACCTTTTCTGCCAAAAGTGCTTCTTTTTGGGCTCCACGAACTCAAGTGTGGAGATCTGTTTATACGACTATTCTTTTTGCCGGAGGTCGTGTCGACTTATCATTCGAGATCCCACTTGTTATGGTAGCCACCATTCCGGCTCTTCCTGTGTGGCTTTTTACATCGCAGTCGAAATCGCTGATCAATTCTATCCATTTTGACCGTCGAATGTTTTCCTGTACGAACATTCCTAACGCTCGGACTTTTGTGGGCTTCGTTCTTACCTTTCTACTTAGCGCATCGGCTACCACATTGGCCTTGCCTGGGTGGTACCAAATTTCACATTCGTAATCACTGAGTAACTCTACCCATCTCCTTTGCCTCATATTGAGAAGTTTCTGATCTAGAATATGTTGGAGACTTTTATGGTCAGTGTAAATCGTGCACTTAGTACCATACAAGTAATGTCTCCAAATTTTGAGTGCAAAGACAACTGCTCCCAACTCTAGATCATGGGTTGTATAATTCTTTTCGTGGACTTTAAGTTGTCTTGAGGCATAAGCTATGACCTTGTTTTTCTGCATCAGGACACACCCTAACCCTTGATGTGAAGCATCACAATAAACAACAAAGCCATCGGTTCCTTCAGGTAATGCCAAAATTGGAGCGTTACACAACTTCTTCTTTAGAAGCTGGAATGCTTCTTCTTGCGATTCTCCCCATGTGAATTTCTGCTCCTTCTGAGTTATCATTGTTAATGGTTTAGCAATTTTTGAGAAGTTCTCAATAAATCGACGGTAGTAGCCTGCTAAACCCAAAAATTGACGGATCTCTGTAGGGGTTCTCGGTGCTTCCCATTTCTTGATTGCTTCAACTTTGGCAGGGTCTACCTGAATTCCCTTCTCATTCACTATATGACCAAGAAATTGCACTTCCCTCATCCAGAATTCGCACTTAGAGAACTTGGCATACAACGCTTCCTTTTTGAGTAACTCCAGGATTAACCTCAAATGATGTTCGTGAGCTCCCTTACTTTTTGAGTAGATCAAAATGTCGTCAATAAAGACAATGACAAATTTATCCAAATAAGGTCTACAGACTCTGTTCATTAGATCCATGAACGCCGCCGGTGCATTGGTTAATCCAAAAGGCATAACAAGAAACTCGAAATGCCCGTACCGCGTTCGGAAAGCTGTCTTCGGAGTATCCTCCTCTCGAACTCTCAATTGATGGTATCCAGATCGAAGATCTATTTTTGAGAAATATGTTGCTCCTTGCAGCTGGTCAAACAAGTCATCTATTCGAGGTAAGGGGTATCGGTTCTTAATTGTTAGCTTGTTTAACTCCCTGTAGTCTATGCACATTCGGAAAGAACCATCCTTCTTCTTGACGAATAGGACCGGGGCTCCCCAAGGTGAAGAGCTAGGTTGGATAAATCCTTTGTCGAGGAGTTCTTGCAGTTGATCTGACAACTCTTTCATTTCCGCAGGTGCTAAACGGTAGGGTGATTTGGCCACAGGTGCCGCTCCTGGAACCAAATCGATATGGAATTCGACTTGTCTCAAAGGGGGTAATCCGGGTAAATCTTCCGGAAAGACTTCAGGATATTCTTTTACTATTGGAATCTCTTGAATCTGCTTCTCTTTCATCCCCTTATCCACCACATGTGCTAGGAAGGCACAACACTTCTTCTTCAGGAATTTTCGTATCTTCATACACGATACGATCTTTAAATTCCTATTCGGCTTATCCCCTTGTAAACTAAAGGTTTCTCCATTCTCAAGAGGTAATTTGATGATCTTCTCAGAACAACAAATTTCTGCCCTATGTTTGGATAACCAATCCATTCCTACGACCACATCAAAACTTCCTAGTTCGATCGGAATAAGGTCAATATTGAATATTTTATCATCTAGATTCAAGCTACAACCATTTAAAATAATATCGACCTTGGTTTCTTGTCCATTAGCAAACTCAATCACATAAGGATCACTTAAGTTCATAGCATTCGCATTAATCATAGGCCTAAAGTCTGTCGAAATAAAACTTCTATCTGCCCCTGAATCAAATAATATGGATGCATAGTGATCGTTTAAGAGGAATGTACCAGTCACCACGTTTGGGTCTTGCCTTGCCTCCTCTGCTCCTAGTGCAAAGGCTCTTCCTCTAGCTTGTCTGTCCGGGTTTCGGTTGTCGCCAGGGTTTTTATTCAGCTTAGGGCATTTATTTCTGAAGTGCTCTTGGCTTCCACATTCGTAGCAAGCCCTTTTTCCCTCCTTGCTTTCATCCTTCTTCCCGTCGTTCCCAGCTTTGCAATACTTTGTTGGGTGACCTATCTTCTTGCAGTTTGTGCAATAAGCACATTTCCCTTCATGATGATAGTTGCATTTGGTGCACTTCGGAAGTCCACCTTGATACTGCTTTGTCTCCTGCACTTTGACCCCATAATTGGCCCCCAACTTCTGACTCTTCCCCGAGCTTTGTCCATGCCCTTTCCCTTTTTGGTTCTCCGCCTTCCTTTTGCCGGTCTCTATCCTTCCCAGCGTTCCCGCTCTGATTGCGTTATTTGTCAAACTTGTGGCCAGATCCACAGCACTCTGAATTGTTGCAGGTCGTGCAGCCATAACCATTCCTCTAATCTCTGGAGCCAATCCATGAATGTAGCGCTCAATCCGCTTTTCTTCTGGGGTAACCATGTGAGGGACTAGTCTTGCTAAATCATGGAAACGGTGGGTGTACTGATCAATCTCCTTCCCTATCATGGTATGATTCCAGAATTCAGCTTCGAGTTTCTGGATTTCACTTCTTGGACAGAATTCCTTGGTTAGGAGACCAGTGAACTCCTCCCATGGAATTTGATTAGCTGCTTCACGTCCACGGTTGCGAACTTGTAGATTCCACCATGTTAGAGCCCGATCTTGGAACCTTGCAGTTGAGAATTTGACTTTACAGTCCTCCGCACATTGACTAATGTTCAGTACGGCCTCAATGTGCTCAATCCATGTGATCAGCCCGGTCGCTCCTTCCGTCCCATAAAACTCCTTCGGCTTACAAGACATGAAAGCTTTGTATGATCTCTCATTATTTAGAGTGCCAGTTGCTCCGGTATTGGGTCGGTTGTTTGGACCTTGACCTCCAGCTAGTCCGGTGTTAATTCCGGCAGTCACTTGGGTTACTATGCTAGGAATAGCATTTCGGATGTGTTGCCCTATCAGCTGATCCAGATTGGATTCATCTCCAGAGTTACGGGTACTCCTTCGGGGAGGCATGAGTCTGGCATCCAAATTACAATATCGGTTTAGAGTTTGCTATATGTATAAACTTTATAAATATCTTTCCGTTGGAATAATTGTACAATTTATATTTATCCAAAAAACAACTTAAAACGCATGATATATAAGAAAATAATAGCAATACATATCACGATCAATACCAAGGTTCACATTTCGATTGAAATTTAAATAGTACATTGGAAATTTAAAATTCATAATTTGCTAAACATAGCACTACATCCTTCAAAATAATTGTTTCATAAGTTTGTTTCAAAATAATAATAAGGATGAGATGCCTTTTCTTCAAAAGTAATCATGGATGCCAGCTCTAAGTTCGTGCCCATATGATCGCCAAAAGGACCACAAACATGATGCACATAATCCCCACAGTCAGGCAAAGGTAAACCGTCTGTCTCCTAGTGGCCATCTGGGCCTCGTTCGCAGTCCTACTAGATCGCGTGACCGCAGTGAGAACATCATCAACTACCTCGGTCATGTTCGTCATTGCCTGCTGCTGATACACCAATCCATGCCTACAGTCCCTAACGGATAAGTCCAAGACATGTAACCTCCTTGCCTGCTCCCATGCCACACTAGGCATGTTACCTGCTGGCGTTCCTACGACCGGGTGGGATGCTCCAGCAGTCTCAGTGGGTGGTGCTCTCATCGCTGCCCTAGTAGGTATCGGGACACTCTTTCTTGCTGTCGCTCGGATGCGGGGTCCACGAAGTGCTGGTGGGGGGTACGCTGGTGCTGGCTGGGGTAGTAGGGTCACGGGTGATGCTCGTGGATCAGGACTCGGGGTATAACCGCTAGATTCCTCTTGTTCGTGCTCTGATGGGTCTTCCTCCTCTTCGGAAATCCGTGGGTTGTTACTTGGGCGACCCGTAACATATCCAGATGCATCGGCCGAGTAAGTAGTGTGGGATGATGATGAGCGTGACATGGTGCTAAAAAAAATACACGTTTGTTGCTAAGTATGTATCTATCGTTTGCATAAAGTAAGTATCCTTGTATCATCTTACTTCTAAGGCATAAGCATAAGGGTCTCACGTACCGAGATACGACTATCCTAGACACCATCCATTTGGTTATATCAACTCGTGAATATATGCTTTCAAGGTAATAGCATAGGCTTAGAAACTTCTATTAGTAGTTCGGGTTCTTTGGGGTAACATGCAATGATCACACATGCACACATAATGCAATTTTATAAAAGTAGTTGTAGTGAAAAAAAATGGGTTTTAAACATACTCCTAGTGTAACCACTTCAAGTCATGCATTATCGTTTATTAATTAAGCAAAGGTGGCCAAGCTTTGGTTAATTAAGAAACAATAATACTATAACTGACTTAGTTAAACTAGTTATATGTAAAATATCTTTTGAAAACAATGTTTCGAGTGGTTGGTTATAGTTAAAAAGTTTTCCAAATGAAAAACTTGGTATTCTCTATAACCTTAGGCTCTGATACCAAAAACTGTCACACCCCGCTAAAGCGGAAACACGAGATGTAACGGTGAATGTGATCATTGCATAAGTCTCAAGATTCATACCATAATAAAATTGTTCCCAAAAGCAACCACCATACATCAAAAGTAAATGTGTTTAAAGATTACAACCCAAAAACATAAGTAATAGCGTTTGATTTGCAAATAAATTAAAATCTTCATGAACACACGACTTGAATGCAATCACGCTTCAACGTACCACTTACGATTACTTTCCTGAAAAGCATGTCATAAAAACAGGTCAACTATAAAATAGTTGGTGAGTTCACGGGTTTTGTATGAAATAAGCAATTTCAAAACGCAATGTATTTGCAATATGTCATGGTTGTTAAATGTTTGTCTTTGTAGCACATGGTAATGTTGTACACAATGTATATGTAATGAGCCACTACTCAAACCTAGAATGTTGACTTTGAATGCCACAATGTGAATATCACATAAATGTATGTATGATAATTATGCACTCACTAGTACCGCATGAGTTGCTCGTCAACCAAATATCGATATCCATAAGAATCATCCGGCTCATCAAAATGAGTTAACTGAGTAGTGTGTTTGTCGTGTGGACTTACATAATGTTTAGTTTGTCACTCATAGAAGACTACAATTGTATCCGTACCAATGTGCCAAAATGAATGAACGAATGTATGAGTTCATATGTATCAAGTTTGGTAAGAACAACCATATTGCATAAAATGTATCACGCTTGTATAACAAGAGTTTGTTTGCTTTGCATAAACATGTTTGTATGTATGACAAGTTTGTATAACAAGTGTTTGCATGCATCGTACTCATGTTCGAAAGTATAACAAGTTGGTATAACACATGTTTGCATGCATTGTCATAAATGAGTTTGAAAGTGCATTAAGAGTTCAAATGAATAGTAACATGCTTTTCACCCCAAAACGTAATATAGTAAAAAGGGGCCGTGAATACTCACAATAGTCCAATGTGATTGAATCGAGCTTCGAATGTAATCACTAGTTACCTCCTATAATACGCAAACGATTCTAGGTAAGTTTCTTGTCTAAATAGGCATGTTTAAGTCTAGTTTCTAATAAATCTATTCAATTGCCAAATGTTGTTAGAATTAACTATTTTGATTTTGATCCTTTGTTTGTAAAATAACATGTGATGATTTTAGTAACTTATAAGTAAAACATCTATTATATGACCAATATGGATATAATAGAATAATTTGGGTTTGTCTTACATTATAAAAAAAAGGTGCAATGATTAATACATGTAAAGACAAAACAAGAATATTTACTTTTCTGGACAGATTTTTGGGTATACTTTTGAGATCTAAAAAGTTAACATTTAGCCACTTTCTGGATCTGAATATTATACAGGTTTTATTTCCATGTCTTATATGTTTTGTATAATTATTTCAGAATTTATTAAGAAGATTTAGTATTTTTAAAAATTCGTACAAAAATATGTGTCCAGAAGGTTGTGCTGTCTGCACACCTTTCTTGTTTGGACAGTAGGTGGCTATAAACTTAATCATTTTGAATGATTCCACTTGGGTTCAAAAGTTAACCCATAAAACTAGCTTCCAGAAAAAGAATCAACTAAATCTAAGCTTGCATGTGTGAGATATGGTGTTTTAAAGTCAACCCAACTTTCTGTCCAGATTTATGATTCTGTATACTTGTTTTTAAAATTTCGTGTAGAACAGAATACACATTATTTTTGAATGAGACTACTTGGGTTAGTTAGTTAACTCATAAACTTAAATTTCAGAAGAAGAATCACCCCATTTGGGTCAAGAATGAACAAGTTATGACCATTTGAAGTTGGGTCATAATCTGCTCATAAATCTTCAAGCAAACAGCATACAGGTTATTGACAAAACTTGATGTGCATGCTTATGAATCCGATTTTATTGATGATTAAACTCAAGTTTTGAACATGCGATGGTGTTAGGTATCTTCAAAACACATTTACCCCATAAATAACTCAAAAGAGTATGGGTTTTTTAGTGTTTGAACCATAAAGCTACCATGCATGCCCATTTTTGAGCTTTTCAATAGCTTTCTTGTTTCTTGACTTAGGTTTGATCATGGATTACCATCTTTTACAACATTTAACATGTGTTGATGGTTAATCTATAAACATCAAGTAACAAAATCGTTCTTGAAGAAAAATGAAAGAAAAAGTAGGAGAAATAACAAGAAAACTTGTAACAAGATGAAGTTTGAGTGTAGTGTTCATGCTAGATGCATGAACACATGTTTGTACCTTTTGATTCACACTTGAAGAGTTTAAATGAATGTGTTAATGGCTGAATTTTCTGCTGATTTTTGAGAGAAAAATCTGAGTTTTAGTGAGAGAAACAAGAGAGAGAA